>JBAMCM010000681.1:600000-754127 GCA_037075145.1 Scaptodrosophila latifasciaeformis | reverse complement strand
CAGAGGTTTAAAATATAAACAACTATAAAGCAATTAAATAATTTAATTTATTACTACGGTTTAAAAGCGTTCCAAGTAATTTTTTTTGAATAAAATTTTGCCATCCACAACGAACCCTTACAGAATTCCAGAGTTGTTTCGCTACCAAAGAAATGTAATTCCCATTAAACATTTACTGCTTAATCTTTGTAATTTACTGCGAATAATTGTGGAGGATCTCATGAGAGACCCGTGTGTATCTGGGAGGAAAACGACCTAAAAAAGCTCGCCATGATAGCAGACAAGCTCCTGGAGAAGGTCGTCTCAACTATTACTGGGATCATCAGCACCAGAAATGCTATACTAATTTGCTTGCCCAATAAATTTTTGGAAAACTAAATTCTGCCTTCAAATGCGAGAGATTCGTCCACCTTTTTCCGATAATCATTTGAATTCGACTAATAGCTGAGATAATGAACGAAAACGACAACCAATAAACTTAATGTTTGAGAATTTCCAGCCTGCAACTTAGATAAGATATAACTGCAACAGCGGATATCGGATAAATCAATTAAATACATAGAGATAAGCTATCGAATAAATATTTAAAATCTTATCTTTTTTATACCCTAAAAGGGAGAGCATATTTATACCCTAAGTTAGCCACCCAAGACTCTCAAAAGTTAATCAATACTTCTTCGATTGACACCAAAATGAATCAAATTTGACCATAAATATCAGGTGAATATCTCAGACCAGGACTTCTAAGTTTCGACTTTCTATCTATGAGAAGAGAGTATATGATTTTCGGGTTGGCCTATAATCAAAACGGTAACTGAGGTGCACCCTAAAATTCGAGGAAAATATATGATAGTGGGGGCTAGATTATATAGTCAATCGAACTTACTGGCTTTTGTTTACAATTGAATATAGCTTTGCTTTGTTAGACTTGGTTTCGATATGTATGTAATCAGAAATTTCAAAGTCATATACATAGCTATACACATTTAATTTTTAAATATCTTGAGAAAAAAACTCTTTACAACTCTCAAATAATTCTTGCACATCCGATCGTTTTTTAGGAAGCTTTGTCAGTTTGTATTATTCTGATTTGAACTTTAGAATAATACTATAATGCTTAATTTATTTAATATTAATTGAATCATTTATTTTTCCCAACATAATCTCCAAGAATGTATTTTCTAGTCATTGTCGATGATACAGTCGGAGTTTGTCCTATGCTGTAATGAACATCCACAATTGTAAATGCTTGCACAAAAATTGTTATTCCTTATAGCTACTTACTTGATATCGTCACAGATTTTCCTTTGCACGAGGTTCATTATAGAATATATGTCGTTATCGATACCATATTTCTCTAAATACTCACACAGTACCTGAATAAATGGACTACCGAAATTTCTATTACGTTTCGAAACAAATCCCTCGAAACTACTGTAGAATATCAAAACATTTCTGGGATTTTTCAGACGATGCTTTTCGGAATCAAATTCATAAAGCTGCATGTCACCTTTGCAGGCCTGAACAATGAACAATTTCGGTTTATCCTTAAGTGTGTGGTTTCCCAGTAAGGGAAATATAATATGATCGTGTAGGCGATATTCTCCATCCCAGGAAAAAATTGTATCATTACGACCACCATGACTTAGAATTACAACTATAACTGCTGAATGTTCCTCAAAGCTCTTGATTCTCCCTTTAATTAAATAAGAAACTCAGAAAATAAAAATTAAACGCAAGTTTAATTCAAAGACTTACATTCTTCTATGTTAGACTTCACATCCGATGTTCTGGCATCGATAAAGACTTTTACTTCACATTCGAATTTCCCGAAAACCTCTCGCAGACGTTTCTCATCTTTTTCACTTCCCTGTCGAATCATCAAATTTGGGTCTTTGAATCTTTTGTGATTGAAAATCAAAACGCTAGGGGGCTTTAGATCAGGTTGTGTAGATTGGTATGTCTTTTTTATTGGAGTAGGAATTGGAATTGGTTCACTTGGTTCAGAATATAAGCTTGCCTTACTTGTGGCTCTTTTATTATTATTTATGCGCCAATACAAACTCATTTTATTAATTTATTACCATAAAGGCGTATTTCTTTTTTAATGAAAACTCCGACAACGGAAATGTCAACCGATCGACCTAACATATGAGCACTTACTGAATTTGTCATGGCTTGCAATCGCTTCTTTCTAATATTCGTTGACCTGTGTAAGTTGGTTCTGTTGGATGAGATGTTACCCCTATTAATCCTGAGTTTGTGGAAATGATAACCATATATGCCCAGTGCTTTTCTTTCTTAATCTTTAGCTTAAACTAAAGAAAAAGGGAAAATTCTCTATTACATTTTCACTTCAAAGAAAAGTAACACAATTTGATGAATCAACCTTTATCAGTGGTAATAATTCGGAGTATAATATGATAAGAAATGACTAAAGCAAATATATATCGACAGTTATTCGGTGAAATGTTAGACTTTATTGCTAAACATATATATAAAATTTGGGAGGTTTTGATGGCATTTTGCTTGATCCATACAAAACAAACCAAAAACAGTTGAAGTCTTTATATAATAAAAAAAATAATTTCTAAAATCCATATTTAAATTTAAAAATTCTTCCTCCTTTGCTATCGCTTTATCTTTAGATCTAAGAACATTTTCAAGTCTTACAGAAATATAGATGACAATTTAAACATAATCCCCTAGAGTGTACTTTTTAGACATTGTACTGGTTAACGCCGGCCATTGTTTATTTCTGTAAATCGAACGTACAATTCTTTAATGAAAATTTCTAAATATATTTTAAATAGACTACTTACTCAGTATGGGCACGGACTTCATTTCGTACCTCACCCATTATTGTTTCAAGGTCTTTTTCATTACCGTGTTTAGCCAAAAGTTTACAAAATAACTGTATAAATGGACTGCCGTCTTCGCGTCTATAGGATACATATCCTTCAAATGTACTGGTGAACTTCAGTATATCACCAGCACTTCCATTGGGCTGCACAGCGTCTGTTTTGAAATTGCCCAGCGCTCTTTTGCCTTTGCAGGCTTGAACAATGAAGATTTTTGGCTTGTTCTCGAGTGTTCTGTTCCGTAATAATGGGAAAATAATATGATCGTCCACAGAGTACTCGTCATCCCAGGCTAAAATCTTCTCATTTCGATCCCCATGGCCTAGAATTACAATTATGACTGCCGAGTGATCGTCGAAATCAAAACTTTCCCCTGTAATCGAGCCAGAGTCTAAAACTTTTCTTCAAAATTCATTAAATTAAAAAAAAAATACATACATTCGTTTATTTTACAGCCTATTTGGGAAGTGCTGGCGTCTCTTATAATTTCTACATTGCAATTAAATTGAGTAAAAACCTGGAGTAAGGATTTCTCATCTTTATCAGTTCCCTGACGAAACATTGCTTTATCTTTAAAATTTTCATGGTTAAAAATAAGCACATTTGCTGGCCCAAGCCCAGTTCTCGAAGGCGGTCTGATTGTGTTCGTATTAAGAAAATAAGATTGTCCCTGCAACAAGGATGCATCAGTTTCGATATCAGTTTCCGGTATGGATTTAGTCCTATTTGTAGTAATTTCGTCGATATCATTCTTATTATTCATTCGCGAATACCAACTCATATCTCTTATTTTTTTTTATCAAACAATAACTGATAACCGCGATAGCGACACCGACAACCGCTCGAGTAAACATTTGACGATGTACTAACTTAACGGAAACATGCGACAGCTTTATACATACTTATTTTAAGGGGCCTGTTCACATCAGCTGAGATAGATAAGATATCACTTATATTAATCCTTAATTTTGGAATTGATTATAAAATTAGTTTCATTCAAAAATAACGAATTAAGGCTAACGATGCCGAGTATCCTGTATTTAAGATTAGAGAGCCTGAAAATGGCAATGGAAATTCCAATTCTCAACAAAAATCAGCGCACATTAAAGTTTAGTGCCCGGTGCTATCCACGTCATTTCTTCCTCCCACTATTTTTCCCAAAACCCATAATTTTTTGGAAACTTTTCACCAGGATATCAGATTAAAAAGATCAGCTCTTTAGAAACTGAAATTATTTATAATTAGAAATATAAAGAATTTTTTTCTTTCTAAAAATTATATATATTTTTTATATATTTTTTTTCAATTTTTTTGTGCTTGGATAACAATAACAAATTACAACTAAGTTCCTAAGATCTCAGATTCTGGCGTGGACCAATAAATGTCCGAAAAACAAATTCGAAATAGATTATCTTAATCACTGACCCTAGCATAGACCACAGCCGTTCGGGAAGGCGTGTAAACCTCAATGAAATTGCTGCGTCCTGCATAACCTTCAGGATTGGAGGGATGTTTATAATTTGCATCGACGCGATTGTGTCCACCGAACTTGGGATCATCCGAAGAGAGAACTGCCTGGTAGGTGCCCGCCCAGTTGGTGCCCACGCGGTAGCCAGTGAAACTCTGGGTGGGATGGAAGTTGAAAACAAACACAAGGCCAGCCCGTTCGAAGGCAATGATTTTATCACCTTCATGCTTCCAGCTCACATATGCCGGTCCGGAATGAAGCCAGCCATAGCGTTCCTCGAGCTCGTTCATGCAACGATCAAATTCATTCAGATATTTGTATTTAAGCAGATCATCATCGACCAGATTCCACTGACGACGTGCATAATGATAGGAATCGTTATTGCCTACACGTGGGAAGTCCAACCATTCAGGGTGGCCAAATTCATTGCCCATGAAATTCAAGTAGGCCTCTCCACCTAAGGCGTGTGTGATAAGACGAATCATCTTATGGAGCGAGAGACCACGATCAATGATCATTGAGGGTTCCGACATCGTCGACATGTGTGTGTACATTTCCTTATCCATTAACCAAAAGGCTATGGTTTTGTCTCCCACCAGAGCCTGATCGTGGGACTCGGCATAGGCCACTGTATTCTCCTTCCAACGACGATTGGTCAATGTATGAACAATATTTCCCATATTCCATTGATCATCGCTCATCTCCTTGAGTAGCTCAATCCACTTGTCCGGAATGGCCATGCCCAGACGGTAATCAAAACCGATTCCACCTTCTGAAACCGGTCGGCACAGAGTGGGCATACCAGACACATCCTAGAAATACTAAAGTTATAGTGAACTCTTTAAGTTTCGATTTTCGATATTGACTCACCTCTGCAATGGTAATGACCTCAGGATCCAATTCATGAAGCATGTTATTGGCCAGACCCAAATAGTTGAGGGCATCTGTGTCCACATTCAGGCCAAAATATTCATTGTAATCACCGCTAAAACCCTCTCCAATGCCGCGTGAGTGGTACAGCATGGAAGTGACGCCATCAAAACGATAACCATCAAAGTTGTATTCATCATGCCACCATCGTAGATTCGACAAGAGAAAGCGTAGCACCTCATATTCTACATAATTGAACAGGCGACTGTCCCAGAGCGAGTGCTCACCGCGTGCTCCATCGTGGAAGAAACAGCTATTGGTGCCGTCGAATTGATTAAGACCATCTTGGACGTTCTTACTGGCATGGGAGTGCACCACGTCCAGCAGCACGTACAAGCCATTGGCATGCGCCACATCCACCATGCGCTTCAGTTGCTCTGGATTGCCGTAGCGACTCGACGCTGCATAAAAACTGGTGATCTGATAACCAAAGCTGGCATAGTATGCGTGCTCCATTATAGCCATAATCTGAATACAGTTGTAGCCCTGGCGCTTAATGCGCGGCACAATGCGATCGGCAAACTCATCGTAGGTGCCCACCCGTGGCTCTTGGGAAGCAATACCCACATGGCACTCATAGATGCGCAGTGATTTTGGCCGCTTTGGGCGTGAATGCTTGAACTGATAACGCTCGTTAGCTGGCGGTTGCCAAACATACTGCTTATAGTTGACACCCTGATTGGCCTCCTTGGGCGGTTGCACCACGTATTTGGCCCAAGGTGAAAGACGATCAACCAATTGGCCCGACTGGTTTCGAATAATCACTTTAATTTCACTCAAATGCTTCAAGGGCGGGCTACCATCTGCATTAGCCGGTAAATGGAGTTCCCATTTTCCAAAGTCCAGCTTCTTGAAGGGATGCGATAACCACTGCCAGTTATCTGCAAGAATTCTTTTTAATTAAAGTCCGCGCACAAAACAAAACCAAAAAAAAAAAAAACTTACTAAAATCGCCAGCCAGAAAGACTTCCTGAGCACCAGGTGCCCATTCTCGAGCTATAACCGAATTGTCAGGTTGAAAGTGTAGCCCATAATATTTATATCCCTGGGAGAAAGCCTCCATGCCACCCTCCAGCTTATCAATCTTGCCAATCCAATCCTTGAGTACGCCATGTCTGGTTGTAAAAAGAAGCCGTTACCGGATATTAGTAAAACGCGGAAATGTCAATTGACCTTCAAAAGCACAAATAGGTGACAACACCTTAGCCTTGATACCAATGCCTCTAGTGACGTGCGAAAATCTTCCAAACTGGCTGAATTTTCCTTAAGAAAAATTGAACGCCAAACTATCTCAGCAACCGGCAGATATACAAATTAATAACGCCCAAAGAGGTACACACTCACACTCACACACACACGCACTCATGAGTTGACCTTCAGTTGACATTGTCCAATTTATTTCTATTGCATTAAGGGTAAAATTGATAAAAACGCGGACTGCATAATTCAAACGGACAGACAATTTGAGTCTTTTGGTGTTCCATCCAGTAGAATTTCTTATCAGCCGGCGCCGGTGTTGATTATGACGCCAGCCCCAAGTCAAAAGCATAGAGCAACAACAACACCAGCAACAACGAACAACAAATTCAAAACAAATTCAAAAACAATTTAAAGCTTACCGGCGTCGAATTTCCCTCTCGAATGGTTTTAAATATCCATCCAACTCAAACAGTTTGTTAATTTCCTTGACCTCAACCTTCATAGGATCCATGGCGGATTCAAATTGCCTTGGAAAATCAAAAAAATCACAAAAGAAATACGCAAAATAATATGGAGACCTCTGGCTCCCTGTACCGGTGGCTGTTAATGATCTCGATGTACTAACACACTTTGCTGTCACCGCAAAGCAATTAATGCTACTTTCACACTATTCTACATTATTTCCAAATACAAAATATAGTTCGGTCCATTAAGTAACAAATTCGCGGGCAAACGGTCTGGCAACGGCAACCTTACTGGCTAGGCATGAAGACATATTTTAAAAATAATATGTGGTCACACTGGCACATTCTCTTTTGAAAGCAAAGGCTCCCGCCAGAGCTTTGAAATTGTGATCAGCTGCTTATAAAACAGTACTCACTCAGAAATTTCAATTTTCAAAAAGTTGGAAATGTAAACTCCATAAGTTCTTCTTGGCTTCCCTCAGACGTTATAATATCGTCTTTAAATTTCTCTTCGAATAGCTTAAATGTGTAGTTCACATTTTTCTATATTCCACATATCGTGCCTTATTTTAATTATTTTATTTTTTTGTGGAAAGCTAAATAGATTAATTTAAAGATACAAAGAAAATTTCATGAACCTAAGAGTAGCTTAAGCTGTCAAAACTTTTGGTTCTAAATTGTGAAAATTCGAATATGTGAGAGTTCCAGTTATTGACCGTCCACTGTATTCACATTTATTGTTATGCCCTCATTCGCGCATATAAACAAACCAATTGATTATATTAGTCTTGAACTGATAAGAATGATGAAAGATGAGTTTTGTTGATTATTATACCAGAACCTGGCGGCGCCAATTATCATTGGGTTGCAAATGCTATGCTATGACTATGTTAATTGGCATTTGACATTTTAATGAAGCAGCAAGGAATTTGTACATGTTTCTACTGATTTCACTGAAGCGAGTAATGAGGGCAGAATTTAAAAATATTGCAATTTAATTTAACAAAAGCATTTTGTTGTCAACCTATTTAGGATTCTTTAGAAACGAATGGATCAAAGTCAGCCCAAAGATAATCAACTTAAAATAGCAATATCAAAATTTAAATAAACCTGAAATAATTTAATTATCAATTTTAAGTATTTTTTTTTTGTTTATTTTTTAATTAAACTTTGAAAGTGAAATTACAAAACTTTATTTTAGGTGTTTACAATAATTGTCGCCCAATACTTTGGAAAAATACATTTGCTTATTCTTATTTATATTGTGTGCGTTAACTTAAAGTTGTTGTAACCTAAATTTCAATGCTTTGGCTCCGCACACTTGTAGTGGGGAGAGCAATAAAAAGGGGTGCTTTAAAAAATACAAAAACATTTTAAGCACTCTTCATTTTACAAGACAGCAAAAGAGACATTTTCAATAGTTTCAAAGGCATCAGCTATTTCAGCTTCAGTAAGCAAGCGATTGACCACCACGCGTAAACTTGGACGAACTGGTTTCCTTTCTATGTGCTGCAGATAGGCTGCCTCCACTACGGCTATTCCTTGAGCGATGCACTGCAAAAATTAAGAGTTTATTTAATTTCTTCAAATTGTCGGAACCGATTGTATTACCTTAGTAGCAATCTCAGAGAGAAGCTTTCTTTCGGACTCAAAGTCCTTGGCCGGTTGAGCCAAATACAAATGCTTAACGGGGGACAACTCATTGCCACGCAAGCGCAACTTGCTGAATTTTTTGAATTGTCTTTGTACTAGTTTTGATTTCTCTTGTATATCCTTGAATATGTGGGGCTCACGCTCAAACCGATTCAATGCTGAAATGGCTGCTTGGGTAAGCATGGGTGGCAATGAGGCTGAGAATATATAGCCCAGGCCAGACAAGCGTTGGTGTTCGGCTATGAAATGTGAACCCACGCAAAAACCACCTATGGTAGACATGGCACCCTCCATGCTGGCCGATATAAGATCGATTTCATCGCGCTGAAATTAAAACAATAACTTAGCAGAGCTTAAGAATTGTTTCACCTTGTTTCGCTTTCGCTTACGTTGACATTGAAGTGCTCAGTCACACCATGACCGGTTTGTCCCAAGGTACCAAAGGAAATGCTCTCATCAACAAATAGTCGCAGCTTGTATTTCTGACGCAGTGCTACTAGCTCGGGTAGTGGACATATCTCACCGGTGTTCATATAAATGCCTTCGACTACGAGGAAACGACGGGTTTTCATCGCCTTTTTTGGATTCTTCTGGTCTCGCTTCTCCTGTACCTGTAGTAAGCGCTCGAGATCTTCGACATCATTGTGCTTGAAATACACAATATTGCTACGTGAGGCATCCAGACCTTTCTGGATGGCGAAATTTACTTCTTCATCCCTGCAGAAAATAAGAAATAGCTTAAGTTGTAATTATATGGATTAGTTACTCACACGAAGACAAGATCGCCGCGTTTGGCATAAGCAGGTATAGCACTGGCCACTGTTGAAAAGCCATAGGAATACACAATAGCCTCCTCCAGGTTCATAAATTTGGCTAGACGATCTTCCAAATCCAAATGCACATCCATTGTTCCATAAAATCCACGTGGACCACATGAGCCCACACCATATTTGCGTAAGGTCTTGCAGGCGTCTTCCAAAATCTCATCGTCTTCCAAGAAACCGAGATAGTTGTGCGAAGCCAAATTTAAGCAATCGTGTCCATCGATCAGAATTCGTTTGCCCACCTTTGATTGCACTATTCGTGGGTTGAGAAACACGTGCTCTGGATCTGTCTCACCAACCAAAGGTTCTGGCTCGAATTCTTGAATTATCGCATCTTCCTCTTCTTTTGTCAGACGGCGACGCCCACTGCTACGTTTGTGGAGCAGTAACCAAATCACTGATATGAGTAGTGATATTTCTAGCAACAACGCAAATGTTGGTGTCTGTGGTCATCAAATAATACAATGAATACGTTTAACGGAGCATTAAGATCATACTTACATTTTTAAAAATACTGCCAATTTCATTGAACAACTGAATACCAATCATTCTTGGGAGTGGACTAGGCTATCGAGTTCTGAAAAACCAATAAACGAATGCGTCATATACGATAAGGAAACATGAATAATTAGATTTGAACTAATATTTTTTTAATCTTCGAACTCTGATTAATTTGATATGGCTGAAAACTGGTTTTATTTATTTAATTCTTACCCGATATTTTAATTTAAATCAATAATACCAAACACTTGGTACCTAATAATAATCAATTAATTTTAGCTTAATAAGACTAAGAACGTGAAGACGCCGGAATCAGCTGATTGGTGCTGCCAACCTGTTAAAATTAGAAAACTGAATTTCATTATTTAACATAGTTGGCAGCGGCGGCATCTGCACCTTAGCCAAATTCATGACCGTTAACATTTTTTTTTTTTTTTTTTTTTTTGTGAACAACACGCAACAGGTACATCCATATAGTCTGTTGCTCCAGCTGAAACCATAAAGAGACAAAAAGTCTATTGAAAATGAGCACATCGAACTTTGTACTTGGCGGGCTGGCATCGGTGGGAGCAACATTTTTTACAAATCCATTGGAGGTCATAAAAACGCGCATTCAATTACAGGGTGAATTGGGTTCTGCTGTTGTCCCCTACAAGGGAGTGCTGCAAGCTTTCGTTACAGTGGCTAAAAGTGATGGAATTTTGGCCCTACAAAAGGGTTTAGTGCCCGCTTTGTACTTTCAATTTATTGTGAATTCGTTGAGGTAAGTGTTTCGTTTATATAACCAAAAATAAAAATCAAAACAATAACTCGTTTTTTATGTTTGACAAAAGATTGAGTATTTATGCCACAGCCGTTGATAGGCAATGGACACATAACAAAAAAGGGGAAGTATCCTATGGTCTGGGTCTGTTATGGGGTGGCATTGGCGGAGTGGTGGGCGCCTTTTTTTCCAGTCCCTTTTTTATGGTAAGCAAATCTAGCTGGTTGTATAAGTTTATCTTTATAGATTATTAGTTAATATCGTAGACGGTTGTCTTGATTCCATGACTTTGTGTGACGACGTTCTCAGATAAGATTATAAAGATCTCTTAATGATTTTATTTTTTTCTTTGTAGATCAAAACTCAATTACAATCACAGGCGGCTAAAGCAATTGCCGTGGGCCATCAGCATAATCATGTCTCCATGAGTTCTGCATTAAAAAATATTTACAAAAAGGATGGTATTTTCGGCTTGTGGCGTGGTTCCTTCGCTGGTCTGCCTAGGGTGGCTTTTGGATCTGGAGCTCAATTGGCCACCTTTGGTAAAACGAAGGCCTACCTAAGTGATAATGACTTGGTCACACAACCAACCTTAAACTCCTTTTGCGCCGGTGTTATCGCCGGATCGGTGCTTGCCTTTGTCATAACTCCGCCCGATGTAATCACTACTCGACTTTATAATCAGGGCGTAGATGCCCAGGGACGCGGTTTATATTATAAGGGCTACATCGATTGTGTAATCAAAATAATACGTTCGGAAGGCCTCTTCGGACTGTATAAAGGCTTCTGGCCAAATTACTTACGCAGTGCTCCCCATACGACATTAATGCTATCATTCTATGATCAGTTACTTGCACTATATGAAAAGTACAATAATTAAAAAGTCTTAATAAATGCAAAGAATCTAGGCTCCTCAGATTTAATAGAGAGAATCAATCAAACCATTGTAGTCATAAAAAGATCAAAGAAACATCTGGTATTTATGTTTTCCAACCTTTTTTTTATTTACTTGTTTATAAATGCTGGACGAATTTGTGTATGTGTGTGTGTATTTGTATCTGTTTGTTTATACAAAAAGCAACAAAATCTGGAATAATTCTATATCTATTTAATTATTATTTGCTGTCATTATATCGATAAGTCTTCAATTTATCTGGAATAATAGTTTAAGCCTTTGTGTCTTTGATTTTTGGAGTTTGCCTTGAATTGTGTTATGTTTGGTCTGCGTGTGTTCTGCTTGTCTGCTGTCCGAGTAAAAAAAATTAAATATTTAAATGATCAAGAATTTTGTTATTATCCATTGCGTTGGCTAGACCGCTGTCCTAGTTTTGAGCCTGATCCTATTTAAATGATCAGAAAAGTCTTGAAATTTATTAAATTTAATTAAAAAACTTTCACTTACTATCCCAAAGAAATGCAATCCATTGGGCTGGAATTGTGTATCAGCCTCTTGCGTACTAGCAAACTGTATGCCATTTCCTGAAATCAAAAGATTTAATTAGTCTCGAAGCAATGTTATAACATTTTCGAATCACTTACCTGAAAATAAATAAGAGTCTTCCCAAAATGGTTGTGACAAGTCAGGGATCTGCTTAATGTGATATAAATATTAATATAAAAAGATTTGAGAATATTACAAAATATTTCTTACATTTTCAATATCTATATGATTTGAATTGGTTAAGGGATCAAAGCCACCGCGACTACCTCCTCTGATGTCGCGGTGGCCGTTCCGAAAATCCCGTTGCGACGGTTCCCCACCAAATCGAGAATTAAACAGGCTGCCATGATTTCGATCAGCGTTAGTATTCCGATTTCTATCATAGCTGCGATCTCGAAAGTCGCGAGAATTGAATGCTGATCTGCCTCTGTAGTTGCTGCCACGATCATCGTAGCTTCGATTGCGGTTGCTCGGCATAGGACCCTGATAGCCACCTCTATAGCCACGATCGCGTTCATCAAAGTTGCGCTGGCGACTGAAATGCGGCATCCAATCATTAGGAGGGCCACCCATGTTTCCATTGCCTCCACCGAAGCCACGGTGACGATTGTCAAAGCCTCGGTAGCCGCCGCGACCGCCTCCCATACCACCCACCTCACGTCTAGTATCGTTCCAACGATTCTCAGGGCGTTGACCACCATTGAAATCGCGCCGTCTATCATATCGATTATAGATACGCTCTTTCCGGCGGAAGCCCTGCGACCGGGCATGCTTTTCTCGGTTTTCTTCTGCAATGGCCTTTTTACCTTCTTTATTGTATTTCTTCACCTCCTCCTTGGCCTCATCGCCACTCGTATCAGTGAACATAATTTCATCGAACCATCCAAACTCCATTGCCGGTATTGTAAAGTTTGCTGGAAATATTTTCAATTCACAGTTGAGTAGCACTTTACAAATTCAACAATTCATTTTTCTTTACATGAATCGTCATTTTCTACATTCGGCTCCTCTTCAGAGTCGGCCGACATTTTAATTACGATTTTGGGAAATTAGTTTACACAAATAGAATATAACAATAAATTTATTATGGAAACCTCTAAATGTTCTATCAAACTGTGATTTTCCGACACCAACCGCTTTACACCTAATTAAAATAATTTAAAAATCGGACTGTTTCGAATTAAAATTGTCATGCCAAATGGACAGAATAACAAAATCCTCTATGCATCTGGACAATTGCAAATTGAATTCAATTGTACTTTGGCATAACGAAGATAACAAACACTTTTCTTAGAATTTAATTTCTATAAGTTTTCAAGTTATGTCCGATATGGTGATCGGAACCAAATAAAACTCGATATGTGAGCTTGCCTCAACCAAAGGATTACAAGTATACAATTTGAATGAGTTGGAGTTGAAAGTCACAGATATCCAGAAAGATATATCAAGAGTTCCTTAAGACTCCTAGACAAAGCGGTAAGACCTGATACGTTTCGTCTACAATAAATATACCAAAATTTCTCTAGTTTCGAAGTCAAGTTCTATTAGACTTTTGAGAGTCCAGAAAAAGATATATATCTAATTCCTTAAGCGAAAAGTAATATGTCAATTTAAAATATTAGCGATAGTTTGAGGATATTTCATGGAATAATTTAGACTAGTTTTCCTAACTACAAGTTAGATAAAGCATAAAAAAATTAGAGTTAAAAAGATATAATAAATTAAGTATGTGTGGTGGTCCGAGCATATTTTGTAAATTGGCTTATTTATTTATTTACCTTGCAAATTGTTCAATGTTGATTTTTTAATTGAAAAATCATTTCCCTTTTCTTGTTTGTCGGCAATTCGACGCTTTAGCTCCTCCGCCTTGGGTACACAGACCATGGCGATTCTTTTGAAACCGTTAAAACCTTTCATCTTGCGACGCTGGACCGAGGCATAGGAATTTGCCTTGGTTGGTTGATGGTAGGTTGATGCCAAAGAGAAAGATTTGAGATTATACACATTGCGAATGTTTAAAGATCGAAGTATTTGTGTCTTTGGTCTTTAGAGATTGCATATCTTTGGAGAAGGACCCCATATTGGGAGTTCGACTTTGGTTTGTTGGAAAATTTGTTGAATTACTTCACCGATCTATTTTATGATTTTTGCAATTGCAAATAACCGATCAGTTCGTAATTCTCGAAACCTACCTGGTGATTTTTAAGTGGTAGTGGGTTTCTTTTTGTGAGTGTGAGTAGGTTTTAGAGGCTATTTTGATTTACCTGATCAAGTATGTAATTCCGACGACGTTTCATGGCAGTTTCCTCCAGTGCAAAAAGACAGCTACGGCAAATTTCCAGAAGCTTATCCCAGCTGCCCTTGTGTATGGATTTCCGTGAGACCCCATCAATCTGGATAAAACATTTCTAGATAAAAACAAAAAAACTACATAAATTTTCTCCCATTTACCGTCATCTTGTCAATGAGGTCGTCGATTCCGATGATACTATAGCATTTATCTGGATTTTCTTTCACGTGCTTTTGGGACCAATAGGTTTTGCCAGAACCGGGTAGGCCCACTAGCAAAATAACTTCGCACTCTTCGCGTGTGGCCACAGGTTTGGGACCCGGTATTAATTGCTCAGGGGCTAGCAGGCCTATAAGCTCATAACCTTCCAGAAGAGTGAGCTGTTCGGGTGGTATGAGAATCACTTCATCAGTTTCATCAACATTTGTATCCAATTTAGCAATTTTTTGGGGTGAAGGGCCTTCGTCTTCCCTATTCGAGACTTTATTCTGAGCAGCATCGGTATTAGCTGGTGCGGCAGTTTCTTCTACATTTATGATAGTTTCTTTTTCTTCAACGGTTTCCTTGGCTTCAACTTTTTCAGATTTAGATTTAACAGCCTGTTCTTTTACCGGATTGCCGTCCTCTTTATTGTTGGAAGCGTTTTCTCCAGTTTCATGTAAGACTTCTGCGGCTTTGGCACACTCGGCTTGTGAAGCTTGTGGATTTGGTAATTCATCTGATTGCTTGCCTTGTGCATTGTTTGATTCAACATTGTCGTCGTCAGCGTCATCGACCACTCTCCAAATAGTGCCTGACTGCGTGCCAAGTTCCAAGTGGGACATGCGGCGTTTTCTTGACAATCTTGGTTTATTCACTAGGAGTTGTTCCTTATTAGCAAAATTAACATCAAATTCGTAGCCTTTGGTGGCGATATGCGGAAAGAGAGCGCCTTTGTCGCCCAAAATATCCTTCTCAAACTCAAAGGCTACGCCCAAGTCCTTTCCATTCAAGGTGTATTTGATTTGACAAGGCTTGCTTTCTAAATCTAAGAAACAGCCAACAACGTCATCGAGTTGATAGGGCTTTGCATAATCAGTGAACTGTTTATTTGTAGCCTTGCGGCCACTTTCGCAATAGCCAAAGGAATTTTCTACTTCGC
Source organism: Scaptodrosophila latifasciaeformis (assembly GCA_037075145.1). Lineage (NCBI taxonomy): Eukaryota > Metazoa > Arthropoda > Insecta > Diptera > Drosophilidae > Scaptodrosophila > Scaptodrosophila latifasciaeformis. Next base: position 738,591 of record JBAMCM010000681.1, on the reverse strand, counting down.
CCAGAATCAATGAAGTCTTTGGTAAAGAGAAACCCACACGAAAACCACACACCTGCGGCTCATTCCGGAAATGGTAGGCATTCTCAGATAAAGTCTTCGATGTCAAGCGCACCTCAAAGCAGACCTTGCCCTCGCGCACACCGTAGTTGGCTCGTACACCAGCCCAAGCCAGTGAAAACACCTCACAGGTCATGAGAGGCTTAGCTGAAGTAAAAGTGGTGGCATCAATGCGAAGATGTAAATCGGATTCAACTGTTTTGATTATAATGGACCAAATTATTTTATTAGTCGAGAGGATTTTACTTAAATTTACTTACGCCAACTAAGTCCCACTTGATTTTCAGCCATTGATGGCTCATCTTCCTCTAAAACACTATCCTGGGTGTCTGCCTTTTCCTCAGTTTTAGATGCTGGAGTATTTTCCAAAATCTCAACTGCCTGTTTTTCATCTTCTCCGACAGCGGATTCATTTTCCATGTGAACTTTTTTATCAGTCTCAGTTAATAATTCATTCTCTGGATTGGATTGCTCAGTCTGATCCGGCGACTTCTGGTCTTTGTTAGAAGCGGCATTTTCAATGAGATCTATTGGTCCAAGTTCGGGTTCAAGAGACGACAAATCTTTTGCTGTGGAAATTTAAGAAAATATTTGAGTCTTCACCTGATGTCTATTTTATAATTTATTTATATAGCAGCATTTTGGAAACGAAGCACTAAGCTGTAACAATTACCGACTCTAACTGTCCTTCTGAAACTCTTACCAACATCGCCGGTGGCGGCATTTTTTTCATTTAAATTCGAATTCTTGCCTACAGAGTCTTTTTCTTCAGTCTGGATCTCTTTTTTCGGTTGCATCTTATTTGCTGTCTAATTGGATGCTATAGTAGGAAAACATAAGATACTCACAGAAAAATACACTAAAAAGTTCTCGTTTCAACAATTCAACACAAATGAATTAGACGTATTCCAGCTCGACACAGAAAAATTGTATTAATTTTAATGTCAAATTTTCCTTATCGAAAATCGGGTTGCATTTGATATTCATATCGAAAGGGAAATAATCATAGGGCTGCCACTCTGGCTTACATATATGTCTAAGCAATTTATTTAAAACATGAAAACAAACAAACCAAAATAAAGAGTAGAATGTAGTCTGTAGTAGAGTAGTCTGTTGAAATTATTCAAGTGATAAAGGTAGCTTATATATTTCGATAAGGCTGGCAATTCAAAATTACTTATCGTTCAATTTTAGTGTTGGCTAATATTGAAAATTGCTGCCCTGTATACTGTGTGACTTAACCAATTTGATTCTCTTGTATGAGCACATGACTCCGTGGCGCAACGGTAGCGCGTCTGACTCCAGATCAGAAGGTTGCGTGTTCAAATCACGTCGGGGTCATAGTTACACCATTCATTTCTTTTTTTTTGTGTTTTATTTAATCATTTATCACTTATAAAAAATATTAAATATAATTTGTGGATTTCTTACCCAGTGATTGGCTATTGAATTCGTGTATTTTTATATGTAACTTATTAAGATTTTACCTTAGTCTGTTAAATATACTTTGTCTCCGCTGGCGACAAGACTCCGTGGCGCAACGGTAGCGCGTCTGACTCCAGATCAGAAGGTTGCGTGTTCAAATCACGTCGGGGTCAATTCGGAGGAATTCTTGACTTTAATTATTTTTCTAATACATTTAAATGAAATTAATATTTTTGATTTAAATAAAACTCATTGTGGATTTTTAGAGCAACAGCTATTTATTACAAGCAACAACAATATTCATATTTAATTTAAAACATCAATTTTGTCTAGTTTTTAAAAGTTTTATATTAAAACTATGCACATGCGTGTATATATGTATGCATATTAATATATGTATATATATAGATATATAAATTTATATTCGTTTTGTTTTTGTTTTTTTGTAAATTCCCTAATCGTTTGCCATCAATTCGCCTCAATTATTCATTGTTTTCGTAATATTAATATTGTTTTGGTGCATCAAAATTGCATATATAAATTGTAAGAATAATGAAAATAATATTTACCCAACACCAAAAAATTTTCAGTTTTTTTTTTTTTTTGTTACAGATTGGTCAAGTGTGTATAATAGGGGTATGAGTATGTGAACAGGAAAAAAAAAATTCATTTCATATAAAATAATTAAAATAGAGATGATAACAATACGAAAAATGCCTAAAATCATAAACTATTTGAATTGGACCCTGTTTTCGTAGAATATTTTTGGCCTGATCCCGAAACTATGCGCAAATCTGTAGGTCAGGATTCAGGCTCATTATATTTCAGTTTTCCATTTTATTTGCTATTCACTAAATTTAGGAATTCTTCGCGTGTCTTGGGATCATCGCGGAATACGCCTAACATCGTGGATGTAACAGTTTTGCTATTAATTTTCTGGACGCCACGCATGACCATGCACATGTGCCTGGAAAATGTAAAGTCATTTAAAACTGTCTATGGACTATGGGGTATGTGGGGAAATACTTACACTCCTTCAACGACAACTGCCACACCAGCTGGCTGAACGGCCTGGGTAACAGCGACAGCGATTTGTTTGGTCAAACGCTCCTGAACTTGTAGACGACGAGAGAAGATTTCCACAATACTATAAAAATATATTTCTTGGTTGCATTATTATTATTATTACTTTTTTTTGTTTACTAACCGTGCCAATTTACTAAGGCCCAAGATTTTATTGCATGGTAAATAACCGATTGATACTTTGCCATAGAAAGGGACCAAGTGGTGCTCGCACATTGAAAACATTTCTATATCCTTAACAACAACCATTTCGTCGTGGTCCTCATCAAAAACGGCGCCATTCAAAATATCTGCAAAAAAAAAGAATAAAAAAAAGTTGAATACTGCTTGACCCCGACGTGATTTGAACACGCAACCTTCTGATCTGGAGTCAGACGCGCTACCGTTGCGCCACGGAGTCGTGATGTGAGGGCGAGCCCAGGCATATAATAAATCAACGTCAACAACACTGACACACAAACCAACACAATAGTTAGCTGTGACTGTGTGTGTGCTAGCCACGCATATTTTATTTTATTTTATTTATTTATTTTTTTTTATAAATATTCCATTATTATTATTATTTTCAGTAGCATAAATGAATGTCAAGTGTGTGGCTCTTTGAATGGGCCACTTGACTTAATGCGTGTGCTGTTTCTAACTCTGAAGCTGATGCTGTGTGTTTGTGTTTGTTTTTGTGTTGGTGTTGGTGTTGGCAGAAGGAGTGGGAGTAAGTGAGAGAAGGAGTGAGAGTGCCTAGGAAGTTTGCTTCAAGCGCCGGCGCCTATGCCACTTGTTGGGCTTTCTTTTTAAAGCTTTCACCGCCCAATAACGACACTTCAAAATGTTGGACTTGAGTTTTTGCACTCGCACTAGCACATACACACACACACACACACTCGCACACTTGACTATTATGCCCTTGCACATTGCATGGATGCGGGCTTTGGCTTTGACGCCAGCAGCATCGCCCACATGCGCTCTTTCTCTCCCTCTCTCTCTCACTCTCTTACGCCCTTCAAACCATTCCTGAAAAGCTTCAGCGAATTTCCTGTCAATTTAACCGAAGCAGTGACGCCAAGATTTTCAATGTCACTGATTTAATTTCTTCTTCTTTTTACTCTTTATGAAAAATTGAATGAAAAAAAAATCTAACTCAAATTATTCAATTAGTTTAGTTTTGGCAACTTTAATTTATTGAAGGCTGCTCACTTTCGTTTATTTTGAATTTTTTGCTCAATTTGAAGTTGGTTCGAAAGCAACATTCTGATTGGCTAATTTACATGCCAGATTATGTGAATGTGATTTGAACAAATAAAAATATATATACATATATACAAAAATTATAGAATCAGTATCGGAGACCCAGAACCAGATCTGCTGCTACATATGACCAAAGAACCGGTCCAGAGTCACTCAAACTCAAAAGTCCACACAAATACAACAATTAACTGGGCAATGCCAAAGCCTGAGCAATAATTTCAAAATCACAAAAATTGTTTTTCTTTTTGCATAACCAAGGAATTTTCATTCAGGGTCAACTCCACTTGTCCGCTTCCCCCCACCCCCCTGGGTTCGGTCGGTGAAGCACCAAAGCCTATGACAATTCCAATGAATCACTCCATGCCATGCGGGTGAAAATGCCCAGAGGAAAGTACACCACAGACAAAGTCATAAAACTTAAAATTCAGCCCGCTCGTGTGTGCTAATTAGCAACTCGGAGAGTTCCGTACTTTTAGTCTTTTCTGGTTTGGTTGAAGAAGAAAAAAATCAACTGACTCACCTTCCAGATTTTGATCATAGCCTTTGGTAAAGTACAGCATGGCCTTGGCCGCGCGTTCGGGGGTTTTGATCAGACCCTGACGATCGGGATTCTCGCCCAGGCCTCCCAGCAGCAGGCGATAGGAACGGGCCATATCGGGCAAGAGAGCCTCACGAGTGGGGGGCTTGTGATCCAGTTCCAAATCATGATGGAATGTGCAGTTTTCATGGCCTGAAATTGAGACACAATGGAAGAAACAATAGAATGAAAGATAAGAAGGCAATGCCAAAAGGTAATGGAAGAAAAAGTATTCAATGCAACTGTGGCTGATAAGACTAGACAAAAAATACTAAAAAAAAAAAGAGAATCTAAAATCAAAACAAATCATTGACTGAACTTTTGACCCAAACAAAAATAAAAAGTTTCGGCTTATCTCGCCCACTTTGTAATGGTGGTGGAGCACATGGGGAACCCAATCGAACTAAGCTATAAAAATTTTGTAGATTTGCTGTGTCATCTGGGCGTAGAAAGGATATTGAGAAGGGAAGGGAAACTAACTCTAGCTGGCAGCTAGTCTACCTGGCGTTGTCGAGGTACGCGGTGTCATTGGAGTTTGTGTACCATCAGATTCCGGTATCGTTCCGTTTGTCTTCAGGACCAGGCGAGGTCGGCTATTCGCTGGCACCACCTCCTCAGCCGGAGTTGTGGGTGATCCAACAGCAGCAGCAGGAGCAGTAGAAGCTCCTGTATTCATTTCGTCAGGCTGGGAGAGTGCCCTGTCCATCATAAGGGAGGAGGTGCCCGAGGTGCTACTTGTTGAGCAGACGCTATTGTTGCGTCCACGCGAAAGGATATGCGCCTGTGGAAAGTTGGTATCGTCAATGGCGGCGTTGAGTTCACTGGCGCTCATTTCGGACAGCTGACGCGTAAAGCTCATTTTTCGACTTTTTTTGCAAAAACAAATTCAAATCTTAAAGCAAACAACTTGGCTTGGCCACCAGCAGCGATACCGCACGAGATGAAGTGAACGACAAAAAAAAAACAAAAAATAACAAAAAACTAAACAATTTTGTTAATTGTGCAAACGACGGTTTTTTTTTTTTGTTTAAATTTTTCTATTTAAGATTTAAAGCCGCGGATGTGTGCGAGTGTCTTGAAATGCTTTGGGGAAATAAAAGAGAGCCAATTGAAGAGAGCCAGTTTTATTCTTCGAACAACAGCGTTTTCTAGCATATTTTAGCCTTTTTTAAAGCTTTTTATAGCTTGGGGCTTGGGGCCAGAAAGAGAGAGAGCATCAAACACCAAACGAACGATTTCACGAACGAAATAAGTTGACCCGAACACTCTTTCGGCTCTGGTCGGCTGGTCGGGTGAACAGTACTTGGCCGTAGATTCCTTTTACTTTGCCGTACACTACGTTTTCTCTCCCCAGCCCAAAAGACACACACCCTTCCCTTAGGCAGACACAACTAACTTCCGTTCCCGCCAAATCAACGAATCTGAATGCTGTGGCCCAGTAGCAAAAAGCAAAGCTTTGATCTCTGCCTCTGCCAAAGCTCAGCGGCAGCGGCCGCGAGTGTACAGTTTCATTCCACCATGACTCTCAAACTGTGCCAAACCACTGCTTTGAGGGAAACGGTTGCTGCTTTTGAGTCGAGCCAACAAGGACAACAAGGCCTAAGCAGTCAACAATTTCGATTGAAACAACACTCGAATAAATTAAGCTAAATCGAAATCAAAATTCTAAATTAAATATTTAGTAGTGTGGGTGTCCTAGTCCTTGTCTCCAAGCAGGCGGCCACCATGGGCCATCAGGTTCAGATGCGTAATGACAACTATGATGTGATCGGTGCCGTGCCCCGGGACCTCTCCATCATCAGGCACTTTCTGAAGCGTGATTGTGCCGTCAAACGTTTAATCGAGATTGAGGAGGAATTCATGGAGCAGTGTGCCGCGGCCATGGAGGCTGAGAAAGCCGAGGAAAGTAGGAGCCAACCAAAGCGAAGAAAAAGCCAGAACGGGGCCAATGGTGAAAAGAAGAAGGAGGATGAGGTGAAACCACCACCTGATCCCTGTGCCAGTCTCACACCAGATAATAATGACCCCAAGAAATTCCAGGATCCCTGCAAGCATCTCAATTGTTCCGTGGTCCTGGAAGAGGCAAGTCAACCTACCCAAGCAAAAACTAAGCTGAATTCTTTTTCTTCTTCTCCCATCTAGCTCACTAAGCCGGCTGTCTTCAATCCGATGTTCACAAATCCCAGCGCCCCAGCCATTTGGAATGAAGAGACCGTCTTCGGCATGGCCCAGCCCATAAAGTATCGTTTCCGCAAGAACAAGCTCAGGGAATTCGAAAAGACCTCCAACCTAATGTGCACCTCCACGGAAAACACCAACGTGGTGGTGCTAACCAACTGCTGCGACATTATGGTCTGGCCCAGTCAGCGTGTGGCCCAAATGAATCGAGTGCCCGTCACCATGATCTCCGGTCCCGGCGACCTCACCGAATACATGTTGGAGGAGGAAACGATTATGTAAACAGAAACAGTGGCAAAGGAAAACGGTTCACCCGGATAGCTAGCACAATGTTTGGCAAATATTTTGGAAGAAGAAGAAGAATTTTTTTTATTTATTTTTTTTTTGTTTTTTTTTACTAAAATTAGAAATATAATGAAACTGTTTGAAGCCCCACAAGATTCTAGGATAATTATTAATTATTTCTGCCAGGAATACAGCAGCGGTCAAACAGATAGGTACACAGAATTTCCCCCTATTTTTAGGGCTAACAAACTGACCTCGTCTGTTTGGGTCCGGAAATACTTGTAAGGCTTTCAGACTGCCCTGGCCAAGTCATTGCACTCGATTTGGATGCTTTCGAATCGTTGAACTGACGTCAGTTAAATTTATGAGAGACTTTCAGATGTGCAAATTTGCTGGACGGAACGGAATGTATTTGGTTTTGGATTTGGAATAAATCCATTTGGAAATAGTTCAGGTGTTGAACATGTTCTAGGGCCCAGGTGCGCGTTTAGGGGGTCTTTGAAATTCCTGGTTAATCTGGAAATTGCAAGTGTCACAGGGCCAGGTGTTTCCATTAAGCAAATTGTATATATTTATCCGATCTATATAGTTTTGTATTTTTTTTTTTTTTAATAATTACGCAATGCGGAATTCTACGAAGAATATGAGTCTCTTCTGGGTTTTGGGAAATTTCCAACTTTTCGAAAAGAAAAACAATAAAACAAAATAAAACACAGTCAGAATTCTGAATCAAGTTGAGCTGGCTGGGTTAAGGAATTTTTTAAATGTTTTTATAATTATAATAGTACAGAGTATTTTATAGCAAGTATTTTATGCTATAATTTAGTGCGTTACGTTTGTATTGGTCGACTTCATTATTGACCGCAATCGTTCGAATGTGAAGAACTCATAGAAACCCAAAGACAAAGACCAAACCAATTCAAGACCAAAAACCAAAGTGCCCCTCCCCTCTCCCAACTAACTTCTCTCTCGTTCTCTCTCTCTCTTTTTTGCAAGCTCTCTCACTCTCTCCAAAAAAAAAAAAAACTATCAAGATTGTTAAAGTTAAAAAGAATTGAAATATTTGTTTGTCGGCCGGTAAAGTTGGCAGAGTTGGTGGTGGCTAAGTGACGCCAAAGTCGACCAATTAAATTGCTTTTAACCTTCAATTCGCATTTCGAAAAAGTAGTACAAAATTCAGCTTGACTGGGAGGGGGGCTGCTTTGCATGTGTGTGTGTTTGTGTGTGTGTGTGCTTTGTTTTTGCCCAAATACCCAAATACCGGATTAATGAAAAACTGAATTGGCCCTCATCCACCCGTCCCCCTCTCACTTCTTTCTCTTAGCCAAACGCCCTCGTCAACCTGATCGAACCAATGATCTCCTGATCCGCCGACTTAAGTGCCAAAGCGAAAAAAAAAAAAAAAAAATACAAAACTTTCAATGTCAATGTCAATAATTCCGATACGATTCGATTATTGGCATTACGACTTTACTGCCAGAGTCGTTGTGGTTTGCATAACATAGACTTGACTTGACTAGGCTGGGCTGGGTTAGGCTGGTTTATTTGTGGATTGGGGGAAACTAATGCTCGTGGAATCGAATGGTTCGCAGAAATCTGAGAGTTTTAGTTTTGCGGTTTATGCGACGATTATGGCACATCGCCGGAAATCAGAGCTATGCCTTGAGGGTCAATATGCGAATCCGATCTGAATAATCTGGCTAACAACTATGCCAAACTCTGGCCAATGCCAATTGTGTGATGAAATCTATGCGATGAATTACGCATGACACGTGGAGCCCATAGCCAGGTGCTTTCGAAAGTTGTATGGGCCGAAGGGTGAGGGGGTTGACTTTTTCTAACCTTGAGTTAAAATCAATCAAACCCTAACAATTTATAAAAAAAAATTCAGGAAATATTTCAACCGATCAGTGAGAGAGAGAAAAAAGAACAGTTAGAATTTGGGCAGAATTCGAGTGAGGAAAACAGGAAGCGAAGGCTTGATTTGCTCGGCTTGTTCTTACCATTGTTGTTGCTATTGTTGTTGTCTATATTTAGTATGTCCAATTTAAGCTGTTGACTAGTTTTGGCAGTTACGCTGGCAACTGCAACGGCACTGGCAGAGGCGGCGGCAGCAGCAGCAGCAGCGGCGGCGGGGTTGATCGCAGCTGCAGCATCCACAGCCACGGTGGCTGCATCCGCGGCAATGTCGCCATTTTGAGTGCTGCCATTTTGTTCATTCAGTTGAGGTTTCATTTTGTTTAAGGATGCAAGTGGCTTTATTTTTTGGTTTACACACGATTTTAATTTAATTAATTAATTTTTTTAAAATAATTTTATTAATTTTTTTTTGAATTAAACTATTTTTTTTATTATAAATTTTTTGGTATTTTGATTTGGAGTTTTATTTTTTATTTATTTATTTATTTTTTATCGCAATGAGGCGCGCGCTTTCCTAAGCTTCTACCCGACAACTAAACGGTTCGTAATATTGTTTTAACCTTTTTATTATAAAAAATCGAAAGTTCTTTTTCAGACGAGAGAAGCAAATACAAATACAACTAACGCTGCAGCTTTGTTGTTGTTGTTGTTTTTATATGGCTTGTTAATTGTATTTTATTACTCACTTTGTTCTCTCTCCTTCTCTCTTTCGCTTGTTCTCTTTGTCTCGCTCTCTTTTTGTGGCTTTGGCTTTAACGGAAATTGGCAAGTGATTTTGCTTTTGATTTTGCCTTTGTGCTCACTAAATTTGTTTTAGTTTTGAACAAAGTTTTGAAAAAAAAATAATAAAAATATATTTAATTTTTTTTTTCTTTTCGAAAAAAAATCGAACATAATTAAAGACTCAATGACGTTTTAATGCATTTATTTTTGTTTGAAAATATATGAAATGCATTTTAATATTTTTTGACATTTGGGTAACCCGGCCCTATCGCTCCATAATAAGTCATTGACTAAATTTATTAATCATTAAGAGATTGCGTTAAATTTTAATTGATTTTGTCGCCTGCTAAATGAACCATTCCAAAAACATTTGTATTCCTGTAGCCAATCTGTTTTGTGTCAAATCACATTTAACAGATAATCCAAAAAGTGAATAATTACCCGGCCTATCAATTTATATATATATTTCAGGGTCCTATTAAGCTAACCCAGACTGTTGAGACAGACTGGAACAGACTTGTACTTGTCTGTTCCGAATCAGACAGCTCCTTTTTTTCCCCCCCCCCCCCCCCCCCCAAATTTTTTTTCTTCCCCCCCTCCCCCTTTTATATTGTTTTTTTTCCCCCCCCCCCCCCCCCCCCCCCCCCCCCCCCCCCCCCCCCCCCCCCCCCCCCCCCCCCCCCCCCCCCCCCCCCCCCCCCCCCCCCCCCCCCCCCCCCCCCCCCCCCCCCCCCCCCCCCCCCCCCACCCCCCCCCCCCCCTTCCTCTCCCTTCCTTCCCAAAAAAATTTAAATACCCCCTTTCCGCGTTTGTCCCCCCCTTTCCCCTCCTCACTTTTACCAAATATTCAAACTCACCCCCCCTCGCCCCCTTTTTTTTGTTTTTTCCCCCCTTCCAATTTTTTTTATTTTTTCCCGATCCCGCCCTCTTCCCTTTTTTCCTACCCCCCCAATTCAAAAAACAAAAAGGCGGAAGGGAGATATTTGACAACCTAATATATATAATATATACCTGTCCGAACCTTAGGAAATTCGGTATATATGGGTATCTCTAAATAAGAAATCCGTATCTAAAATTTAAAAGAGTTCAGTCCATAAATGGGGGAATTATTCCTAAGACCGATAAAATGACAGCCTTACGACATAACAATCCAATACTTATGAAATGAAGCATATATAATATGTGTATGTGTATATAAGGAGCCCGTGTTTTAAATTTAAAAGAGGTCAGTCAAATAATATGGTAGTTATTCCTAAGACCGGATCTACCTTATTTTGATATGAGAGAATGGTAGTCCGATCCTTATAAAATTCAGTAAATATGTATATCTCTAAATAAGAAACCTAGGTCTCAAATTTAAAAGAGATCGGTCAATAAATGTGAGAGTTATTCCGATGACATGACCAATCGTAAGACAGCTATATGAAATCATAGACATGCTCAGATCCATATGAAATTTGGTATACAGGTGAGTCTTCATATAAGAAACGCATGTTCCGAATTTCAAAGAGATCACTCAAAAAATATGGAAAAATGGTAAATGCAAAAAAAAAAGGAATTGGAAATGCCTTAGACCGGTTCCGGTTCGTGTGACTCATATGTTCCGATCCGAAATTTGTCTAGTGATACTGACTAGAGACAACTTCCGGAGGGAAGGGCTCTACGTGAATAAACTTCAGATCAAAATAAATATACTCTTTTTTTTTATTCGAAAAGAGTATAAAAGAATTTATATATTTAAGGCTTTAGGATATAGCGTATGCCCGATTGGATTGACTTCGCCTTGATTTTTATTTTTCAAGGGAGTCGGCGGAAAATTTCGCACCCCAATCGAATCTGTCCTTCGCCAAATAAAAACTTCAATTTTGGTTTTTAGTCATGCCGAGACAAGCACTTTTTATTCCATTTTTTTTTTCTTGACCGCAAAATTATAAATAATATTAATTAACTGTTAATAAGACATTTAAGTTCAATTTGCATTTCGAAATGATAAAGTGCCGGCCAAAAAAGTCTCCGTTTATTTCAGTGTTTTTTTCTTTCTTTTTTTGTTTCTCCGTTTTTTAATGACTTTCAAATAAAAAACATTAGCTGACGCACCAACACATTCACACACACACACACACACACACACACACTAATACATAGGTAGGAAGAAACATTGCGGAAGGAAACCGGATGGAGCTGTCGAGCCGGTTCCTCGACGCGAGCTCAGCTCAGCTTAGCGACCAGACGGGGATTTCTACAATTCCTGTACCTCCCCGCCCACTCCCTCCTTGCCTTGGGCCTGACGCTCTAGTTTCCCCTGCTCCATGTTCTGCAGCTGGGCGAGAGTGAGCAAGGAAATGCCCAGCTGATCTTCTCGGGTGAAGGGCTGAGCCATGCGCCGCAGCCAGCGACGAGCCAGTTGGACTGCCTCCTCTGTGCTCAGATTGCAGAAGCTGTCCACCAGATGCTCCTGTATCCATTTGGGCAGACGTGAACGTTTGTCCTGACGCGAAAACCGCTTATCTGCAAATATCATGATGCCATAGTCCGTCTTGCCGCGCAGGGCCCGGCCCACGCATTGGGCTGCATGACGCATTGCATCGAAGGTGAGAAAATCATTTTCGCGTATTTGAAACTGATCGCGCAGGTAGTCAAGGCGTGCCTTCAGAATTCTAGATTGAGTGTATACATAGGGAATGCCAAACATGAGCACGGCCCGGCCATAGTGATGGTCGAAATCCACACCCTCGGAGACCTTGCCGCGGGCCACAGCCAGCAGAACCGCGCCACGACCGCAATCGCAGGCCTAGAGAAATTGAAAGCCAAATGAGCAATGGTGTCAAGCCCAACTCAACTGAGGGGAAGCCATAGCAATTGTAGCGATCTTGGCCTGGCCCTGATCGGATGCTAGCTTACCTTTACATAGTTCATCAGGGCATAGCTGGTCTCGGCATTGTCCTGGGTCTCAATGAAGAGCAGTTTGTATCTGAGGAGAGTGTCCACAATGCCCTGGTCATACCAGGAGGCCACCACGGACTCTAGATACAGATACGAGGTAAAAAAGCAGACCACGCCATCGGGCACAGTTTTGGCCACCTCCACCAGGAGTTGGCCATAATTTCGTATGACTGCCGTGTCCTCGCGAGTTTCAAACTTGGAGGAAATGGCCACCTGGTCATTGCCCTTGGAGACAATCTGGAACATCAGAGTTTTAAGACAAGGAGAGACAAGCAGGAAGGAATGAAGGACTCACCATGGGCAACAGGCAGGGACGAGCTAGCGTCATGGTAAAGGAACTCATTACCACGGGATCAAAGTCTAGAATCTTGGGATACATGTCCATGGGCGAGAGAGTGCCCGAGGTAATGACAACAGTCTGGAAACGGCTGAATACCGGTGCCATGGCTATCGAGGAATCCAGACAGCTAAAACTTAGTATGGGATTGGATACAGTGGGAGTCTTATCATCGAAGGGCTCAATGATAATGGTGAATCCTTTGGTGTAGGTGGAGACGAGTGTGGCAAAATGTGTGATCTACAAAAAAAAAAGAGGTCTTCTCAATCAATCCATGTTGGCTTTTTGGGAATTTTACTGACCAGGGTCAGAGCCCCGTATTCGGTCATGTCGCTGATTTCGAGGGTTCGCAACAAGCTGGCCAGACGCTCGGCACAGAATCGTAGCGGTTTCCGTTCTATACAAATTTTTGATGAGACATCTTTGAGAAAGCCGGCTGGAGATTCCTGGACAACATGATGGACACGCAAACGAGTCTTTATGTACTCTATGAGTCGGCGCAGGAAACTAAGGAAATGTTCGGCATTGCGTATATTGCCAGGTACCACTTCGGTTAGCACATCGTTGGGCAGGACAGGATTGGCCAAAATCATGTCTGTGTCGCGCTGGACACTGGCATCCTTTAATCCCTGGACCATGCGCTGGTATTCCTCGTTCAGGCGATTGGTATCTTCGTCTCGTATTCTAAAGGTTCATTCAATAAATCAAGGATTGCCACAACTAATTGACGGTCACTTACTCTTGCACCAGATTGGTGAGGCGATTGAGGGCATTTGTGCTGCGCTCGACTGTGCGCCTGTTGATCTTCACGCTCATTGAGTCTATGCAGACATTGTCGATGTTGTGAGCCTCATCGAAGACTACACAGGATTCGCGGGTCATTTCTTTGGACACAACCTGGGCTATTTTTGGATCCAGCAGATAGTGGTAGCTGTAAACCACAATGTGGGCATGGGCAATCTAATGGAGAAAAAAAATCAGCGATCATCAGGACTTGGAGATAATCGTCCATACTCACAGCATAGCGAGCCATAAAGTAGGGACACCAATTGCGCGATCGACCGTACTCCTTCAGATCGTCGAGGCTATAAATCCCAACTGGCAGTGTAGATTCCTTGCCCTCCAAGCTGAAGCCTTCGAAATATTGACCTGTCAATATAGAGATAAAGTCGAATAAGTTTGCTAAACGCACATGGAACAGCAAAACTTACAGATTGGTGTTTCGGGATCCATTTCATGACGGTCTCTTATGTAGCTGGCAGTCAGGCCGTAGCATTTGCCATCCACAGCTTTGCCTTCGCGCTCCTTGCTCACCTCCGGATGGATGCACATATTTTTGCGCGAACTCAGTACTAAGCCGGTGAAGCCGGGTGGCAGTGGGGCATTCCTTTCATAATACACCATTAGGTTTTGCAATTCAGCAATAACTTTTTCAATTTCTGGCACTGTACGGGAGCAGTATATTAGTTTGCGCACTGTCTCTGGATGCTCGATCATATAAGCCACAATAAGGGACAACAGTGTTGCAGTTTTGCCGGTCCCTGAAGGCATTTCCAAGAGGCAGTGGCCTTTTGCATCGAGTGCCCTTTTGAGTTCGAGCATATAAGCATATTGCTCTGGATATATGTACTCATACGGGAAATATACAAGTAGACCATCTACACTGAGTCTGTTGGAGATATAAAAGGAATAGTTAGTACAAAATCACGCAATTTTTTGGTAAATTAAACGTACTTCATCTTCCTATTTAAAGCTTGTTTGTGCGGAAGAGTAGCTCATTTCGCCAGCCCTAGACAATAGAGTGGCCAGGTTAGCCAGTTTTTTCAGAGTTGCATTATAGTCTGCCAATGGTATCGATATTTTGGAATAATGAACTGTATCGAACTTGAATGAAACCGCCGCTCCACTGAATGAACCGCCGTTAAGCAACACTGCTCCGAACCCCGTGACTAGAGTTTATAAAAGGAAAAACCTATTAACAATTAAAGTTCAGTGCCGTTACTCCGCGAAGCGCCAACGTTGTAAGCAGCCAGTCAGCAGAAATAACCCGAAAGGCCAGCCACCGAGCAGCGAATTGCTTTTAATTAATTTCTCACGTGAGTGTAAAAAGAAAAAGATACAAGTCATATGAGTGGAAGATAAAAGAAATGAAACTAGATTCGCTGTTGCTGCTGCTACGATAAAAACTACCAAAGCGATAATAAATATAATTTAATTGTATCTAGGAATAAAACAGAAAAACTCAGGCATTTTAAGAAATAAAGTAAAAATTGTCCATTTTCTGCCACGACATACCTACACACATGAATATGAGTGTACTCACCAACACATTAAAATGCACCTGCTTCAGTACGAGTGCGCCGAGAGAGTACATTTTAAAATGGCAACGCAACGGAAAGCAAAAGTTGCAAATTCTTTTGTGCTTCGAAAATAAAGTTTCAATAAACTTGATTATCCATGTGACTATGTGATCATGTGTTCGTGTGTGTAGTGTAATTTTCCAGTGAGTTGTCATTGCCAATTGTTTTTTTTTTCCTCATGTGAGACCATTTTCACATGCTCAAATCTCCATACACTGACACACACACACACACACACACAGAACAGGCATGAGTACATCACATGTACACGTATACGGTCTCTCTCAGAGCTAAAAGAAAAATTCAATAATGACTCGAGCATTCTCTTGGTGCCGAATTGATTTCGGCGCTTACTCTTAAAACGTCTGTCGTCGCAGGAAGTAGCAGTCGAAAGCAGCGCAAGATTATTTTTTACATATACATACATATACTGTATATATATATATATATATATATAATAAAAATACTTTGTTTCGATTTAAATACATATTAAACGCGCGTATTACTCAGCCGTGTTAAATAGCGAAATAGCCGCCATAGCCTACGAAAAAACAAGTGTGCAAACGAATTAAAATTTCGATTTTCATTTTGTAGCCTAAAACAAACAAAAAAACACAAAGCAAAATGTCTACTGATGCGTCTACCAGCGACAACCCAATCTACGGCCCCTTCTTCGGCGTTATGGGCGCTGCGTCTGCTATCATCTTTTCGGGTAAGTTACTACTACTTTTTAAATAAGAAAGTTTCTATTTTGTGGAAAAGGAAAATCAAGAACCTCATTGCCCACGCTGTCTCAAAAATTCATTTCGCGTATCCCCCCTGCACTACCCTTTGGTTGCCTGCGTGTTAAGAAAAATCGAACATTTTGTATGGCGTAAAAGGTTGAAGAAGCAGACAATATAGTCAGCTCAGCGGCAATAGTAGAAAATTCAATACACGCGCAAACTTGGTCGGGGGCTGTCTCCACCACTAGCACACACACACACACACACATACAAAGCTTAAAATGCGCGTGACTAGCAAAAAAAAAAAGGAGAAAAAGAAAAGAAAGAAGGTTAATATTTTAACTAGGCAGTCAACATAGAAAACCATATGATAAGACATATTATATAAATTCAGTCTGTTTCATTTTATGTACTAGTTTCACATTTAAGAAATTTTATTGCAAAAAATGGCAGCAGCAAAATTAGAAATTTTATTTTTACTCATGCTCTCCTCTCGCAAACAAATGAGAGAGCCACTGAGAGCAAGGCTCCACGTTCTCTCAATTGTCTGCCTTGGTATGCGTGAGTAAGTTACAGTTTTTTTTATTTGGAGTTTATGACCGTTTTTCACACAAGTCACAAGACCAACTTACAGCGTTGCCATACTATTTTTTTTTTTTTTTTTTTTTTTGCTCGAAAGAGCAACTGTTAAGCTGTTTTTGCCCGAACATTGTGGGAGCATTTATGAATACATTTGCCATAAATAATTTATGATAAAAGGAAATGCAGTTACGATTATATTGTTGTTGATATTTCTGGAATATTTCTTAGTATTTTTTATAAACATTGATTTGTTGATAGACACATGATTAGATTGAACATTTAGACTTTAATTGTTAATTTGGTCACATGTGCCGTTTAATCATTTCAAATTGCATGATCAATCGCCCAATTCTCACACACACACACACACACACACCTGCACAAAATTAAAAAGCCTATCACATGCTCTCAAGCCGCCTGAAAAGTTATTTATTTTCATTCTTGCTTGCCTTGCTGATAAGTGGACTTATTTACCGATAACTTTGCTGATAAGATAAATGTCACTATAAACCAAAGAAACGAAGGCATTTTTAAGTAGCACGAGCTGTCTGGAGTAGGGTCATAATGCTAATTTGTTTGGCTTAAACAAACAAACGAAACTGTGACGCAACTTATTATATCATGTTATGAAGTCTTGTGATTTACCCTTTCCTTCCTCTTTCATTTCATAAATTATCATTCATAGCAACAACAAGCTAGCCGGTCCCGTGCCTAATATTTACAAAATCTCTTAATGCATTTGATATCAATCACAACTTGGCAACACTAATTGTGTGTTCAAGTAAATACAATAATTCATTTTCAAGCTGAACTTAAATGCTGCCCACCCGCTCCAAGCGTTGTTTTTTTTAATGTTGGCAATGCCGTCAACGATCGGAGACGGAGAATTGCATGAGTCATTCTCTCGCTTTAATTTCTTCAATTGGGCGTTGCTGCTTTGTTTAACATTTTTTTCTTTTTTTATTTTATCAATCTTTCTGTTTTGACACACTGTAATGTTGTAATATTGGTTGTGCGCTAAAAATAAAGCCACTCACATCCTTCACGCACTAATGACACACATATACATAAGGACATACTCCCTCGCTGTTGGATTTGCGCAAACGCAGTAGCGGAAATAGTAGTAGATAAAGAATTCATACTAGCCCAAGTTGGCATATACAGAAAGCATGGCAGATTAATTATGTAAAACTTTTTTCTTTTTCATTTTTATGCTTTTACCAAAAGTGTCACGTGACCTCCATGATTATTCTAATTAAGCCAAAACACACACACACACACACATTTCTTTTTATTTTCCAAGCCAGCTGTAAGCCAAAGCAATTTGAATCTCTTCCGTCTCTTTTTTTTTTTTTGGGTGAGAGCGAGTGAAAGGCATGTAAAAAAAAAAAAACAACGTGGCAAGAAGCTGTGTGTGAGAGTTGTGAGAGCCTGTTATATTATTTTTTTCCATCAATTGCATTTAATCAATGAATATGAACTGGTGAATCTAGGCAAGTGAATCACCCTGTTTTGGTTAAATTTGATGCAAACGTATGGTCAATTTACCGTAACAAATTAATGATTTTATCTTATCGCTGGGCTTATCACCCACAGTCATAATTATAAATTTTCAACAACTTCCAACCGAGAACAGATTAGAAAAACAATTCAAGCACAGGTAATTCTAAGATTGAGCCCCTTAATCATTTCGGCTCTTGTTGACTTGTTTGTCATACACTGTTCTCTTCCCTTGTAAATTCCAATGGCTTTGACGTATTCGTGACTGCAACGAGAACATGAAAATTCCCCAGCCTCAACCACAAACAAAACTATTGATAAGATATCACTTTGTCTCTCTCTCTCTTTCTCTCTCTTGCTCTTGTGATGTAGTCAACTGTAACTTTTAAATTGCATACAAATTTGCTGTTTTTGCTCTTTTTACACAAGTCATTTAATTTAACATTCAAAGAAAACATATATTTATATATATATATATATATATATGAAATATAGTAAATCAGTCTTTTGTTTGTTGTTCTTTTTTCATATGCTATTTTCGTAGTTGGCTGCTCTCCTCTTACGCCCACGCAAACGTCTGCCTCAAGTCTATCGTATTTTATACATTGTTTTCTTTTTTTTTTTATATTTGTTGTTCATTTATAAATTTATTTATTTTTTTTTTTTCAAAAAGTCGTTGTGAGTCAATGCCAATTCATAGATAATTTTAATTATTATTTTTTAAATGAATTTTAGCCATTTAATATGCAATACGTTTCGTTTGTTTTAATACCACTGTATGTGCCTGCCAGTCTCTCCTCTCTCTATATATATGTGTGTGTGTGTGTGTGTGTGAGCGACTGCATTTGTAATTGTTGTCAATGTCAATATGAATCGACTTGTGGACTTTCAATATTTCAAAGTAGCACGCGCAATAGGAAAATAATTTAACAGAAATATTCTAATTGAAAGTTAATAGAGATATGAATTCTATTTTATTTTTTCTTTTATGTACAATTTCAATTTATATTAATTATCATTTAAAAAGGAAGAAACTTTTTAGCAGAGAGCATAAACCGAGAAGCCATAATAATGACCACGTCTCTTTCTCTCTGTGTATATCTCTCTGCCTCTGTCTGTTGCTCTCTCGGCTGGCAAGACAATAAATTTTTATAATTTAATTTTTTTATTCCTTTCATCAGTTAAATATTAGAACTAGTTAATTAGCATTAAACCACATGACTCGACTGTACAAGCAAGAGAGAAAGAGAGCGAATATTTGTTTAGCCTATCAGCTTTTTCTCGATTTCCCCTCCCTGGTCCACTCATCCGATTGACGTTGATGTTAACTCCGAACTCACGCTCTAGTCACTTTGGAATTTATTGAATATACCCATATGTTTTTTTCAGCTACCAGTTTCTTTTTTTTTTCCACTGAAACCATCTGTATGCCTGACTTAATTGTATTTGTGTGTGCATGTGTGTTGGTGCGCGAGAGAGAGAGAGAGGGAGCGAGGCTCTTAATTCGATTTATTATTGAATAAAGCGAAGTGAGGAACAGCGGGAGATTCACCACAATTTGCTTAAAAATATCATTGACCGTCATTTGAAACTGGTTTCGGGTAGAAATGCCCGCACATTTAAACATAAAAAAAAAAAAAAAAATTATATGCCATATGTGAGAGAGCAAAAATTCGATTTGAAAAAAATAAAAATATTTTTTTTTTTTGCCGATTCGGCACTTGTTTTGAAACAAACGTATTCAGCTCATATCGCTTTGAGTGCTTATCGAAAAATTGTCGACATTCAAAATGAGAATAACTCGAAAGCAAAGAGCATTACTTCCATTTTAATTCTGCTTTATTTGAAGAGAAAAAAAAAAACAGTACAAAAATTCGTCAGCAGTCATGTGATTTGTGATTTGTTACGTTGGTTGGAAATCATGGGCGGGTATTTTTTTTCTTTCTTGTTATTATCAGATAGAAATGTGTTAAAACAATTTATGTGCTGTTTTTAGGTACTTTTCCATATGTTATATAAGATTTTTCAAAAGCTTTATAAATAATGGGAAATTCTTTTTTATTAATATTCTTAATTTTTTTGTCTTTCTTTTATATTTGAATTACAGCACTGGGCGCCGCCTATGGCACTGCAAAGTCCGGTACCGGTATTGCTGCCATGTCAGTGATGCGTCCTGAACTGATCATGAAATCCATCATTCCTGTTGTCATGGCTGGTATCATTGCCATTTACGGCTTGGTCGTGGCTGTGCTGATTGCTGGCGGTCTTGAAGAGCCCTCAAAGTATACCCTGTTCAAGTAAGTTTTTTCCTTTTCGAAATATGATCTATTCGATTTTGTATTTCAACTTTTTTACTTTGTCAGGGGTTTCATACATTTGGGAGCTGGCCTGTCTGTGGGCTTCTCCGGCCTGGCAGCCGGCTTTGCGATCGGCATCGTGGGTGATGCTGGTGTACGTGGTACAGCACAACAGCCTAGACTGTTTGTCGGCATGATTTTGATTCTCATCTTCGCCGAGGTGTTGGGTCTCTACGGTTTGATTGTCGCCATTTACCTGTACACGAAATAAATCAATCACACACACACAACAACAACAACAAACAGACAGCCCAGCATTCAGCAACAAACATCATCAACAACAACAACAACAACAAAACAGCAATATTGTTTACCTACAACAACAACAACAAAAAAGAAACAAACCACCCAATCAAACACGCTATGCTGCAGCCCTGGTGCTGGCGTTCATTGCCTTCCCAGTCAAAGTTAAGTGCCGTGCCGTTTGTAAATAGTAAAAAAAAAAGATGAACAAACACACACACACACATACGTTTATGCTAAATTTAGTGGACTTTGTGTGTGGGCGGGGGTCGGTCGTGATCTTGGCAGGCGCTTGCAATGTACGCGTGTATATGCCGCGTGTTAACTGTTAAAACAACTCCCGTTATATTTTATATTTTTTCTTTCCCCTGCTGCTGGTGCAATGTTTAGTTTAGTTTCCGTTCAATATTATCTATTAAATTCAATCAACAAACAATCAATTTGCAGTTAAGTTCATAAAGTTGTAATCACATTTCAAATTCTGATTTTTGATTTCTAATATCGTATCAAAGTTTCTCTTATTATTTTTCGCGCTCCACTTTGTGTGCTCTTTGTTATTTGTTTTATTTTTTTTCCATTATTATTATTAAATAATGTTTAGTGTATATGTAAAATTCGTTAACTACAAGAAAGAAAATAACAAAAAAAAAAAAAAACAAATGAAATATTATGTAAAAATTGAAAAAACAATTGTCAAAAGGAAACAAATACTTTGTAAATTTGCATGAAGAGAAGCTGCAAACGAAATTTAGCGAAAAGGCCAAACCCAACAACAAAAACAACAACATCAAATATCATCAACAAATTGCAGCAACGGCAAACAAATAACTGCGCCCAACCTTGATAGGGCATCACTGGCAAAAAGTGAGCGCAAATAAAAAAAAAGAGAGTCATTCGCCAGAGTTGCCAGCACGTTGGGTGCGCGTGCGTGGGCAGTGTTGCAATTTTTGTGGCGCGCTTTTTAAATCAACAAGACCAGAACGAAAGCACAGTGCGACTTTGGTGAAAGAGACTCTCCAATTTGTTTGTTTGTTGTTGAATTACTTGGCAATACTTCAACTACAACAACAACAAATACCAACTACATACAATCATAAAAAACACACCAACACACACACACACACCAACACATACAAAATGTAACTAAGTCCTATGTTTATTTTTAATTATTGTTCAATTCTAAGAATAATAATAAATTATATATATATATATAATTATGATTTTTTTGTGATAAGAAGAATACATAACAAAAAACAAAATGATAATGAAATACAAAACAATTACGGTATTGATATACATACATTATATATATATAATTAAATATATATAAAACCAATTATACATATTAACATGAAAAACTTGTTATAAAAAAGAAAATCGAACGCAAATCAAGTAAACAAACAAAAACAAAAAAAATCACACAATTTTTCCGCTGTTATTGTATAGTAATGAAATGCAAGTAATTATATATATATAAAAACAAATTATATTATGTATAAAATATTAACAACAAAAAATGTAGTAGCAAAATTATAAAAAAAAAACAAAAACCCCATAAAAGTCGTGCAAGCAAAGGAACGTAGACAAAAACAAGTTGCAAACAAAAAACCATGAAACTTAAACAACAACAAAAGCGCAACAACACGAAAAAACCCTACGAAAAAAAAAATCGAAAAAAATCTAAACAAAAAAATTGTAAAACCCATCAAATTAGAAGTTATACAAACCTTTTATGAAGAACATCTCATACACTTTTTTTTGTATAAACAATGACAAATAACAAGTAAAATTTCAAATATAATGCTACCCCTCACCCCCTCCCGTGGCTGTTAGATGCCTGTCCGTTTGGCGCTGATGCATTTGTGATGCTGAAAATGCGGAGGTGCCAGACCATCACAGCTTCTGACAAACCAATCTGCGGGCTGGCCAGAGTGGGTGCACAATTTTTCCTTAAAAATGCACAAAAAAGACAACAACAACAACAACGCAAAGAAAATGCAAAATCATGTTAACCATATTTATATTTGTATATAGCGAATATTTCTTTGGGTATCCATTAAATCTCTCCTATCCAGTTCGAGTAATGTTGCAATGCCCGTGCTGTGTTCGCTTACTTGGGATAGGATACGATAGAGAGAGAGAGAGCAACAGCGAAGAAAAACAAAAACCAAAATCTTAGATGTTTAATTTGTTTAAGCGAGAAATTGTAAACAAAAATTTTAATTGTTATTTGCTCAATTTGTTTTATGGAAAAGGCGAAAAGGTTTTAAAAACTACATCTGTGTATTCATCAACAACCAAAACCAACAACAACAACAGACATTGTATGAAATAAATTGTAATTTCTAATTTCCAAAAAAAAAAAAAATCCCAGTTTTTTAATTATACAAATCGTAGGGAAATTTGTGGCCCTGTGAGTAAAAGCGCGAGTGTGAAAGCTCTTCGAACAGTGAACTTGGTAAAAGCTCCAACTACTTTCTAAGCTGTGCTTGTGCTTTGGCTGCCTGCTAAATTCTGTGCAAGTGAAGAAAAAATGCATTTGCTTTTTTTTTTTTCAATATAATAATTTTTTGCAGGTTTCTATATTTGTTTTCTCAGCTTTTACATTGTTTTGGGTGTTTCATTTTACAAACTAGATATATGTATATATATATATTTCTTTTGATTACATTAGTTACAATTCATACCTCGACTTTTAATGAATTGAAACAAAAAAAAAAAAAAACTCGAAATGAGTTTTGGCTTGGTGATCGCATACACGTTAAATAAAATTCAATTAATTATAAATACAAATATATTTTGTTTTGTTTTTTTTTTTTTTTAATGCGGTCTGCTAATTTTTATGGATTTCTAAGTACGATTATATATATATATATAGCTATGTATTCGATTTGTGTTTTTTTTATGCTCTCATTAATTAAAGCGGTTCTGTTTTTTTTTTTATTTACAAAAATAAAACAATTTGATAATCAAACGGTAAAAAGCATAGAGGAGGCGGAAGTTGGTTTTTTTGGCAAAATAAAAGAAAAAAGAAAACATTCAACAGGTTCTAAAAATCAGATTCAATTTATTTTTTTGTTTAAAGCTTAAAATCTAGAATATTGAAAAATACTTCCTTTCTTACACATGTAATTCAAATTGGTTTTTGAAATGCTTCGGGAACTTTTTTCGAGTTGAAAATTATTCATTTTCTTTTCCGTTGTCGAAAAAAGTTGCTTAATTTCGGTTGGACCGAAAAAAAGAGCTCTTAAGTTTTTTGTTCCTTGTTTTTTTTTTTCTTTTTTTTTTTTTGTATATTTTTTTCCCTTGTTCTGCAGAATTTTTCCCATTGTATTTTTCTTTTGCAATTTTGAGTGTTTTGTATAACTTTTGTCTCGAAAAATTCTTATTGAGGTAGTTTTATTTTATATATTTTCCTTTTGTTTCTACTTGCACTTATTTTAGAGAACATTTAGGCGATATAGTTTTGAAAGAAATGAAAAACCTTGTATATAAATGCATTTCGAAAATAATAATATTTCACATAAGCCGCTTTCAGACCAACTCAAAGTTTGATTGTTTTCCCTAAATATTGCTTTAGATTCACATGGAAAACGAAAGACAAAAATCTATTAAGCAACCTAAATTACTTAATAAATATATTAAGTGTGTAAACCAAAGGAAAGTCTTTAATTGTTCTGATGTCCTAAATAGATCGAAAATTGCTTTTGAAAACTTGTGCGGTCCAACTCGAATCAGACAAAATAATCTTCCCCTGAGCCTTGAGGCGCTGCTATTCTTTTGACCGCAAGTGTCGGCGCACTCATTAAATCTTAGAACACAGCTATACCATAGACAACATACAGATTTATATGTATAATATATTTATATATATATATTTAATTTTTTTTTTTTTGTTTTTTTTTTTTTAAGATTTTAGTTACACGGTTACATAATTGGAATTAATATTTTGTAAAATTTGTTTTCTGGCAAAAAACATTTTTAAATTTATCAGTCGTTCTTACAAAAAAGAAATCTGCTCATTTAGTATTTTTTTTTCGTAAATTTTCTTTTTGTTTAATTTATTTCGTTTTTTTTTTGTTTTTGGCAGTGTTGAGTTCTTTTTATTATTTTGTATTTTTTTTTTTAACTAAATTTAATTGATTATTTGATTGATTTATTTAAACAAAAAAAAAAAAACTTTTTGAATAAACAGAAAGATTTTCTGGATTCTTTATTGCTTTTACATTTGATTGATTTGCCTAAATTTTATTCATTTTGTTTGCAACGCCTCTGACAACATATAAATTAAATAAACACAAAAAAAAGAAGAAGAAACAAATCTGATTTTGGCGGTGGAACAAGTCTTATTTGAGGGCGTTTGAAAAAATATATTTTTTTTTTATAATTAAAAAAAAATTAAGAAACTAACTAAAAATTAACACAATATTTTGCTGTTTGTTTTGTTCATTGAAACGCGTTTTTCTTTATAAAAGAAAAAGAAAGAAAAAAAACGAGCGGGTGGGTTTGCGATAAGGTGGCCGGTTAATGATAATTTCAACCGAATCCGGCCAAATATATATATATAAATTATTAGCTACTACTAAATATTTAATTATGTAATTGTTATTATTACAAATTGGATATATCTTTGCTTTTATATACAATTCTAGTAATTAATGAATGCCATAATGAATCAATGAATTAATGTTTGAATCGATTGGTCTTATGAGAGCTTACGGGGAATTCACTAAAACGGCTGAGCTGAGTAAATAAGATGAAGTTGCCTATGATAAGGAGGCGCCACTCTGGACCCTGACTCTGGCCTTTTCTTTATATTACAAATGCTTATAGACTATATGTTTATATATATATATATATATATAATATATCTCTAGATTTCCTTTTTATATAGAGCACTAGAAAAATAATGCTACTTGTCACTGTTTACTCGTTTGTCTTGTGTGGTGAGGGGATGGCGAGGGCGAGAGGGGTGGGGGGATGCTTTATGTTATGCATAATTTCAAGAGAATACTTTAGATATCGAGTTTCCTAAATAAGAGGTTGGTTTAGAGGCACCAAAGCATCGGTAGGCACCAAGTGGCCAACAGCAGAACCTTTCTGCTGTTGATGATTATGATCATGATGATGATGATTATGATGATGATGGTTGTTTCTTTGAGGTTTGCGCGGATGTTTGCGTCGCTGTTGCATTTGCAATTTGACTATGCTGAGCACCTGTTGATAACTGGAGACTGTTTCGGTTTCCGTGCTGGTGGTGACTGTACCCGACTCGACTGCCTCATCGTCGGATACCTCGTCGTCGTCGTCGTTGTCAGCCGCTGTTTCTATTTCATCCTCATCGTCGTAGTCGCTGGCGCTCATCTCATCATCCTGATCCCCACTCATCAGACTGTTGTCATCGGCAAAGAGCTGCGGATCGTAGGGCAGTCTGTAGGCTGTGCTCAACAGACTGTCGATGCGAGTCTTTTCCGCAGGACGCATATGCTTGATGTGCACCACTTTGGTATGCTGGCGCGTCTGATTCGGGCACTCTGGCAGCCACTCATCGGATATGCTAAAGAGATCCAAAGAATTCATTTAAGACCAAATTAAGGTTCAAGGTGTTTGGCGAGCTTACATTTCCCTTGGCGACCAACGTACGAAGCACTCGTAGATGCCACGATTATTCCGGCGACGCATTAGGCACTGACCCTGGAAGGTGATGGCATGGCCGCCATTGGTCAGAGTGCTGATTTGGCGGAGGCGATGCTGTAATCCTTCCATGATGCCCGAGTCAAAGAAATCAAACATGCGAGCTGGAATTTCATATTCATTATTATGGATCGGACTAAAATGATTTCGATTAATCGACTTACCTGAGAAAGGCTGGCGACGATAGCGCAGCTTCTTGCCGTTTTTACGCAGCTGTTTGGGCACTGGCGGATCCGAGGTTCGCTTGCTGGTGCTCTCCTTGACATTGTCCGTGGCATTGAAATGATTGTTCACATGCTTTTGAAGGGCCAGCTGAAAGGACAAGGATTAGAACGTTTCCTCTCTAGTCGGTGGGGGAGTTTGAAACTTACCTGAGAGCCGAAACGCAGACCACAGCCTTCGACAATGCATTTGAATTGCTTCGAGCCGCCGTGGGAGAGGACATGTCGCTCCAGCCAGCGTCGCGAACAGGACTCCTTGTTGTAGACCTTACAGCCCACCCAGAGGCAGGCAAAGGGCCCGGTCTGGGTGTTTACATGATGGGTCTGCATGTGGTCGAGCAGCTTGGAGTTGCTCTCGTGTTTCTTGTTGCATTTGTCCCAGTAGCAGACACCGTCGTGACGCTTGGCTCCTTTAGCACCGGCTCCAGCCGGGAATCGGATGGTCTTGGGCTGGGACAAGATGGGCGAGATGGCGGATTTCGGCAGAGCCTTGCTGGCTGATTCGGCTAGGGCCGTGTCTACGATAGCTGCAGCCACGGCTTTGCCACTTGGCGTTGTCAGTGTTATGCTGGGCGGCGAAACACAGGAGTCATCGTTGACGAGGGTGATTGATGAGGCAGGTGAGGGGGCATTGCTGGTGATGGAATTGCTGTCGGAGGAAGCCGTACTGCCACCGGTGGCCGGTGTGGAATTACTGCTACTGCACTCGGAATCAGCAGGCGAGACCTGTTCGACACGGTTGTCAACTCTCAATTTGCTGGAGCTGGAGAGGGGAGAAAGGGATTTTGTTAATTGTAAACCGATTATAGATGGGTAGGTGATTCACTTACATGGCATCCACAATGGAGTTACTGCTCTCGCTGTTGCTGAGGCTGCCGCCTATACCGGACTCGGGAGTGGGCAGATCACGCTTGTGGGTTTGAGTCTCGGTGGAGGCCACCGATTTGTCATCCTCCTCGTCGTAGTTGCTGCTGCCACTGCTGGCGCTGGAGGCGGCTGACTTGGCCAAAGGCGGATCTGCCAGCACGATGGGCAGTGGTGGATCAGGCGATGGCACTGACAAGGTCTCCTCCACACCACAGTTGCTGCTGCTGCCACTCGAGATGCACGAGGAGGTGACCATTTCGCTAAGCATGTCTGTTTGACTGGCCGCCCGATTGGTGGGTGCCGGTGATGCCAAGGAGCCTGTGGAACTGAGAGATGCTGGCGTCGAGGCCTCCAAGGAGAGATCTGCTGCTGAGCTCACCGAGCTGGTGGATTGGTAGCTGCAATACGAATTGGAGTTGGAATTGCTGCAGTCGTGGGAGGGCGAACTGGTCTGGTGCTCGGGCAGCTCGTGTTTGATATCCTCCCGTTTGGGCAACTGACCCGCAAAGCTGTGAGGCTTGGGTGAGGCCGTCGGCGTGGTGATGTGGGCGGGCAGGGTGTCTTCCATGGGTTCCGCCTTTATTTTGCCAAAGGCGGAGAGTGTGCATGAATTGGATGTGGAGTGATTCGACAGAGCCGGCGATGAACGCAGGGGCGAGGAGGTGGACAATGAGTTCATGGAATTGCTGCTGGGTGAGCTGAAGGGTATTGGCGTTGTTGACATCAATTGATGATGCAGGCTCTTGGCAGCCGCTGGCATAATGCTGATGGCTCCGTTCGAGTTCTTCACCAGGTCAAAGAGATCAGGCGTATTGGCGCCGTTGCTGGTGGAGGAGGCTGGAGGGGCCTTGTTGGGTGCAGCCTGCTTGGCCAGACTCAAAGCCGGCATCAGTTTGGCCGGCGCTATGCTGACCAAGGCTGGCGTGGGCAGTGATGTTAACAATGGCGGATTCGGTGTGTTCTTTCTCAACTGGCTGATTTCTTTGGTGGCTATGGCCGAAGTGGGCACCAGTGGTGGTGGCGTGGTCGGTGTGGCTATGATCTTACCACCTGCCGTGGGATACTTGGCCACCACCGGCTTGGCAGTGCTGCCGGTACTCAACTGTGGCTTCAGAGTGGTAGTGGCCCTCTTCTGGTATGGCTTGGCCAGAGCAGCCGGCTTGCCGGTGTTGCTGGTGGTGGTGGTGGTGGTGGTGCTGGGCAGGGCTCGGGCTTTGGCATTGGAGATGGTCACCAGTGGCGGTGGCTGCGAATTATGCACGGGATGATTGCCACTGGCCTTGACAATGGCCATTTTGGATGTGGCCGACGCTTGCTGTACTAAGGCAGTGTTGTTGTTGTTGTTATTGCTTAGAGTATTCGAGGCATTTTGGTTATTTTGTTGTTGTTGCTGGCAGTGTTTGGCGTCGCGTTGGCTGCCACCGCCGACAGGGGCGGTGGCTGTGTGGCAGTGATCATTTGTTGCTGTTGTTGTTGCTGCTGCTGCTGCTGGTGATGATGGGCTAGCATCAGTTGGGCAAGTTGCTGCTGCTGCAGTTGCTGTAGATCGGCAGCCGTGGCTTCTCCGCTGTGCTGAGTTGGTGGCGGCGGGGCAAAGATGGAACTGAGCGCCGGTATGGGTTGCAGAGCGGGCAGTGTTTGCGGTTGTTGTTGCTGGTGTTGTTGGTGCTGCTGGAAGGCTGCGGCTGCCGTGAGTTTTTGTTGTTGATGTTGCTGTTGGTTGTTGCTGGCTATGGCTGCCGCCGCTTGGGCCAGCATGGCCGGCAGGGTGGTGGCATTGAGCAGCAGACCGGCCGGTGTGACAAAGACGGGTTGAGCTGCTGCTGCGGCTCGCTGGGCGGCGGCCACCACTTGCTGTTGCTGCTGTTGATTGGCTGCAATGGCAGCGGCAATTTGCTGCTGGAAGAGCTCCTGTAAGTTGGGGGTGGTGGTGGCAGCGGAGGCGGCGGCAGGATTGCCGGTTGGGGCGCCCTTCTGTTGAATGGCTGCGGCTGCTTGCAATTGGAGTTGTTGTTGTTGCTGCTGCTGTTGTTGTTGCTTGAGGAGCAAGTCTTGGAGCTCAGCTGCGCTCATGAGGCCAAAGGGATTGCCGGCTGTGGCAGCTGCCGCTGTGGCAGTGGTGGCGGTTGTGGTGGTAGCCGTGGTCACCTGCTGCAGCTTGAAGACGGTGCCGTTGAGGAAGTACTGGGCAGCAGCGGCCTGGGCAGCCTGGGCTGCTTTGGCCACATTGTTGAGTTGCATGATGTTGGCTCCGCCGGCTAGGATTTGTGGCAGCTGGACTAGATTGGGCAGTTGCACGGGCAGTTGAAAGAGTGTGGAGTTGGTGGCCGGGGAGGGCGTGAGAGCGCCGTTGGGTACTGTGGCAGCAGTGGTGGCTGCTGGCAGTGTCAATTTTTGAGCTGATGGCGCAGGCTTTAATTGAGGCTGGGCAGGATTCACACCGGTGGCAGGAGCGGCACGGAGCAGGAGTGGCGTTGTGGTTATGGTAGCGTTGTTGTTGCTAGCTGCCGTTGGGGCTCCACTTGGCACATGCTTGACGGCCTGCTGATGCTGCACCGGCTGAAAGAGAGGCACACAAAGTGTAGGTGGACTTCTATGGAAAGAAACGGCAGCGTTCAAACTTACCTGTTGTTGTTGTTGCTGTTGTTGTTTCATTTCGGGTGTACGCGGGGCAATGGCCACATGTTTTTTGGCCGGCGATTTGCCGGTGACTGTTGCCGAGGCGGAGGATGTGGAGGCATGCTGACTGCTCGGAGTCTTGCGTAGGTTGGGCGCCACTTGGGCTATCTTGGCGGGCTGTTTGGTGCTGCGCTCGATCTTCTTGAGGGCGGGTACTGGCAGCACTGTGACCGCCGCTGTGGCATTTGTGGCAGGTGGTTGATATTTGGCAGGAGGAGGAGGTGCAGGCGGTGGAGCCAGGACCGAGGCTGCTGCGGGTGTGGCAACTGCTGGAGGAGCCGTGACTTTGGTTGCCTGCTGCTGTTGTTGTTGTTGTTGCTGCTGCTGCTGCTGCTTTTGCTCTTTCAGTTGGGAGAGTATATTGAAGTATTTGTTGAGGGAGGCCGTGGTGGCTGGCGTGCTCATGGTCAGCGGATTGGCAGTTGTGGGTGTGGATGCGGTGGTCACCGTGGATGCTGAGGATGAGGTGCTCGTTGTTTGGATGCTGGCGGGTGGCGGTGAATTTGTAGTGATTAATTTGTTGCCCGGCGTCTGGTGGATTTGGGCCTTCATCTGTGATTTGAAGAAGCCAGTGATTTTGGTTTGTGACTCCTCGAGGGCCGCCGCTTTCAGTCTTTTACAGGCCACCGCCGACAGGGTTGCAGATGGTGAAGCTAGAGGGCCGGAGCCAGACTGGGATTCACAAGTGGCTCGTAATTTCTTGGCTGTCGCGGTGCTACCGTTGGTCTCTCCCGTGGCATTTCGTTTTTTATTGGCGACTGCGGATGTTGCTGTCGTTGGCGCGGGCACAGCCGTTGAGGTACTACCCAAATTCATGTTCCAGGGCCACTGCAGTGTGGGTAGATTGTTAGTGGCCGTGGTGCTGGCTCGGGGCGTCGTGCTGAGTAGATTTAATTTGGCAGTTTGGTTGTGGCTGGCAGCAGCGGATGTTGAGCCTGTTGTCGCTGTTGTGGGTGTCGCTTGGTTGGCATTTTGTGTGCTTGTGCTGCTGGCAACGGACGAGCCGTTTGTGGTCGTGGTGGCATTGAGTATTTGTGGCGACATCTTTGTTAGTTGCTGCTCGTCGCTTAGTTGCGAATGATTGCTGTACGGTGATCCAGGCTCGGCATCTTCGCTGGATCCTGTGCTGGAATCTGTGCAACTAAGCGAGGTGGCAACGCCACTGCAATGGGAAAGATAAACGAAAGTTAGGTAATTTCATTATTCGGAAGGTTTGCAACATGAAAAGATTATTAACTTTTTTTTTTTTAGTTCACATTGGCGCGAGTGGGGAATTGTTTAATTTTATTGTTTGGTCTGGGTCAGCGCCACACCTTGGCTGCATTTCGCATGGTCTTTTGTGGGGGGTTTAATTCATTGGTTAAATCAATTCGTTTGGAAACGATTTACATTACATTTGGCGAGTATTGCCTTCGCTTAATGTTTGCACTTTTGTTTGTTTTTGCTTATTTTTTTTACACGCTTTTTTTGCTCTTATGTGCGGGACTTGCGTCCCGCGTCTCTACTTTATTCTCACCGACTTGCCAATCTGAATCGAATAATAACAAAACAATAAAGATTTCAGGCTGCCAACTTGTCTCGTTTCTTGCTTTGGACTTTCTGTTTTGGTGCAGTAGAGCCATCTACAGGCAGATAAAAAAAATCATTGTCTGGCCAAAGCTGCTTGCTACGAGGCCGTACTCAACTCAAAGTGAATAAATTAACTTTTTATAAATCAAAAAGAATCATTTTTCGGACAATTTTAGCTTAACAAGCATATCAAGAATTTTAATGGATTTGGTTTTGTCTTGTGGAAAAAAAATTATTTCATGCCCAGCATTTGGCTAGTTTTTATAAAAAGGCAAGGAATTCTTTTGCTTAGCTCGGTATATTAAATACCGCTAAAAGGTTTTTACCGTTCATGGGAAGAGAATTCAAGCACGAACAAAAAAGTAAGGAGAGGAATCAAGCAAGGAATGCGAATGATGCGCCAAAGTCCTTTTCAAGCAAACAAAAAAAAAAAAAAAGAAGAAGAAATAAAAACGAAGACAGCACAAAATAAAAATAATAATAATAAAAGACTCTGCATGCGATTATGCTGGGGGGCTTAAGTTAGAAAGAGAGGGGCCCGAACAAACGAAGAAGAGAGAAACGAGAGAACGTCGGCAGCAGCAGCATATGTAGCACACAAACATACAGAGCAATGTACGGTCGAAACGGGTCGATAAACGAAAGCATAAAGTAAACAAAAAAAAGAAAAAAACGAAAGAACGAACGAAAAGGAAGAAAATAAAACCGACTCTCCCATGCCCATGCCCATGCCCTTTTCTTTGTCTGTCCAACTGTCTCTCCTTTTGTCTGGCTGTCTGTCGTGTCGTTCGCGTGTGCAACAACATCCCAGAAGCCACCACAACAACAACATTGGACGGCACGGCATATTTCTAATGCGGGAAAATTTCAGTTTCAGGTAGAAGAAGTCGACTCGTCGCGTGTATGTTTGTGTTTAGGTTTGTGTGTGTATGGGGGGAACGAAATGGGAAATGGACTGCACGTATCTCTGGCAGCCCCGTTTGATGTTTGTTTGAAATTCCTCTTTTTTTCATGCATATTTACTTTGTAATAGAATTAACAAAAAGCGTTCAACGTGTTTCTTTCACACACTCAAACACTCACACACACACATAAACACAAGCCCATGCACTTGTTTCCCCGCTCTTCTTTCTTTCTCACTCTTCACACTCTTTTTATTTTCTTCTTCATTTAAATTTTTGTATGCAGTCGCATTTAAGGCAGTTGTTGTTTTTCTTTTTTTTATGTTGTCACTGATTGCACTGTTTTTTTTTTTTATTTAGAATTTTTTTTCTTTTATTTTATTAACATAGCAATTTTTTTTATGCTTTATTATTGCCTTCAGTTAGTTTTATCATTTTATTGGTAATTTTCTGATTTAAAACTTTTTTTATTTGGGTGACTCTTTAATTGCTTCGAGCGTTGTAACGTAATAAAAAAATAACTTTTATATGGGAGTGGAGTTTTTTTTTCCTGGGAACTCGTTTATATATTGCACTCAACTTAGTAATAATTAAGTTCTAATTGTTTTATTTTATATTATTTAGATTGCACCTGGTCAATTAATTATTCAGTTTTGTTTAAACAAATTTTTTTATGGGTCATTTAAAAATTATTTTATGTTATAGATTTTAGCATTTGATTTTCTTCACAGAATACGCCCCCTTTTTTTGCCGGCGGTATTTGGGCACTCCTTGAAGACAAGGAATTTTTATTTCAAATGAGTTAAAAATTTTTTTTTAAATTTTTTGGTGAGATTTTTGCTTATTTTATTTTGTTATTTTTTTATTATTTATATAATTATTTGTTTTATGATTTAAAGTGAATTGAAATATTTATCTGCATGCCAAGCACAATTTAAATTTTTCCGTTAAATACTTTTGTATTAAACACTTTTTATTTATTTATTTTATTTCATATTTTTAATAATTTTATTCTTCCGTTCACAAATTTAAATGATTATTTCAAGGCCATTTATATAGTTCCGAAGCACTTTGAAAGACATGAAACTACCCTCGCATTGCCATTCATATTAAATTTATGGCAAGTTAAATCCTTAAAAATAAAAATCCCTACAATTTAAATTGTATTAGAAAATCCCATTAGATACACAAACACAGACACACACGCATACATATATATCCTCTGATGCTGGCGCAGCGTTCGCTTTGCATCTTCCACTTCCGCTATAAAGTTGCTCGTTTCTCTATGCTAGTGTAAGTGCGGACATATGTGTGAGTGTGAGTATTCACCACCCAGCGACTCCCCACAACTCGAGCGCACACGCTTCATTTGCAAGGCATGAATGAAAAGCAGAAAGAAAGAACAAAAAACGAATGTAAGAGGAAGAGTGAGAAAAACTCGATAGGTTTGCGTTGGGGTGTGAAGGTGGTCGAGCGCACGATTCGAACGAGCGAAAAAAAATTATTGCATAGTTGCATGGGCAAATAAAAACAAATGCCGACTGTTAACAGTTATTTAACATATGATGTCAAGAGTATTGACTGCAAAATCCAAGAACACACACACACACACACGCACACGCACAAATCACAAATGGGTAAAAGGGTCTGGGAAAGAGGATAACATCGGTGTAAGGGAGACGGCGGCGGTGATGGTGGCGGTGGCGGCTTTCACAGTCGCTTTTATGTTGCTGTTGCTTTTGAGATTATTTAGTTTTATTTTTAAATCACGCTGTCGGCAGAGTCGCATCTTTTGTGAGACCGACGCACACTCGAATACATGCACGGTTTAAGTTTAGTTGGCTTTGTACATATTTATATGTGGCCTCAAGTATATAAAGATTAGGTTGACTGTGTTGGTATACTAACATTTAACATATATTTAAGCTAGCAAAACGTTGTGGATAAAATAGTAGGTTGTGGTGGCAGTAGTGGCAGCGGCTCCAAATGCTTGTCGTTTTATATGTTGTTGCTGTCGTTGTTGTTGTTGTTGTCATATATCCAAAGCGCAGCAGCAGCAGCACACGCTGGCAGCACGTAGCTTAAATGTTTTACGCATATATATACGCATACAAACACTTCAACATAAACAGACACTCACACACCCGCACACACACACACACACACACGCGCGCATATAGAAACGCCGAAACTTATACACATACTCGCATACTCGCATACTAGCCGACGGCCGTTCGTTTTAATTCTAGTATGCTGCTTGATGCCTTGTATTTAGCATAATATGTATTTTATTTTATATTTTTCCTTTTTCTTTTTCTTTTTTTTGTTTTGTGTATTTGTTAGTTATAATTTTCTGTTTTATATTTTCGTTTTAGATTATGTTTTATAAAGAACAGTTCTTTAATTTATATTTGTCAACACTTTGCAGACTCAATCAAACACAAAAACACAGATGCAAGCGCGCAGCGGGAACACACAACTTGAAAAAAATATCCAACAAATCCAACTGCAGGCGCGTCCGTCGCGTCAAAGAGAAAATGGCTGTCTGATTTATAGAATTTAACGAACTGACTGGCCAAGGCACAAAATATACGTTTTCACCCGCCGACTTCAAAATACGTTTTGCTCTTTGCTTACGCTCTCTTCGAATCAGCTCTGCCAGTACCAGGCAGGCACTCTCCGGTTCTCGCTCTCACGAAGAGCGCAACTGGGCTCTCTTGCAAGCAAAATTTCCCAGTATATACAGCCCTTTGGATAACGGCGCGTTTGGCTGGCTGCATTGGTACAGTGAGGAGCCCAAACGTTAAGGATCATTCTTAACTCAAGTGGACCCCGCGAAGACATAAAATTTGATGGAGAAATCTTTATGGTATTTATTATATTTGCCACCAAGTCGGCTGATTTCTAGCAGTCGAGATCTATAAAATTATCCATATTTATTTTTATTTATTTTTTATTGGGAATCAATTGCACATGTTGCTGACTTTTGAAAAATATAAATTTTCTTTTGCTTTCAAAGTTCTGATTGATCAGTTGTCAATGCAATTGAAATTGTCCAATTCCATTTTTTATGGCAAATCAACTGTGACAAGTTAAATGGTATTTAAATTTGGGATAATTTTGTATTCGAAAATGTGTTTTTTTGAGTGAATTTCCTTAACCATAATCAGTTTATTTAGTTCAGCTTGAATATCCATGCCATGTCTCATTTGTTACTGTGACTGCTGCTGTCACACGACGACGACGCCTGACTTCGGCACACGACCGAATCTCGCTGCACCCACATACACACACAAACCCAAGTGCAGAGTTCATACGGAATGGAACGAACGTGTTCGGGCCAACCCTTCAATTTCTCTCTCTCTCACTCTCTCTGTGTTACTCTCTCTTTGGATGAGTTGTTCCCTACATTTCTGCCGTTATTATTATTTTTATTTATATTTCACTTTTGTAGTTGGCACGTTAAATATTTCCTGTTTGTTTGTTTGTGTGCGCCTGTGTGTATGTGTGTGTTTTGTGCCTTTTCTCCACTTTGAACCCGCAAAATGTTTGTGTGTTTGCGGGAGGGACAAAACGACACCAATAACGACAATGTTTCGCGAGTTCATGTTATGGTCACGTATTTGGTCCTTGTCCCCTTGTCATCTGCTCGGCCCTTCTGCTCCCCGCTCCCAACGCCCCCTTTCCCCATCCATCAATTTAAGGTTATACAAACTGCACCGTTATGTGTCTGCCTCTATTTTGTCTTATTCTTACTGTCATTTAGTTGTTGTTCTTGTTGCTCCTTCTTTCTGTCAGTCTGCCTGTTTTCGTTTGCTTTCGCTTAAATGTTTATCTAATTATTTAGACGTTTCTCTTGTCCCATGTCCTTTTGACTCTGGTATTATGCCCGACCCCGAAAACGTTTATTTGCTGTCTCATTTTTTGCGGCGTCAAAAAATATTTAATTTGTCTGCTAAATCTTTGCAAATGTCTCGTAAATTTATTCTACGTTTCGGAAATGCTCCTGCTTTGTGTAACGGGATTTTGTGAAAAGGAACTCGAAAAATAAAGAGATTCTAAAAGAGATTTGATTAAAACCAAAGACTACTTTATCATTTAATTTTTGCAAGATTTTAAAATAAATTAGAGAACATTTGTGAGCATGATTAAAATGTATTCTACATAACCTCACTTTTTGTGAGAAATCACTTTGTGTAGCATGTTAGTTTTAGATCTTGATTTATGTTAATTCCAGTAAATTTCTATTAATTAACACCTGGAATGCCACCACTCAGCATGAGGCCACAAACACCGAATCAAACACACAAAAACAGGCTTACATTTACACCGAAAAACGTTGACAGTCTCATGTGTCACAGTGTGTGGTAAGACTAAAAGCAACAACAACAACAATAACAAAAACAACAAGAGCAATAGCAAACAGTCTCCAGCAGACGGCTAAGTAGACAAATATTGAAAACCCTTATCAATCGCAATTGCCTTGCTGTCAATGCATCGTAACAACTCCACGTTCCACTCCATTCCATTGTCCCCCCAAATGTCGCTGTCTCGTTTCCATGTCTGCCATTTCTTCTTTTTGTCGTCATCGTTGTTGTTGTTATTGTTGTTGTTGTCTTGACAAATAGAAGAAATGAGTAAAGTGCATTTGTTGCCGAATGTGAAGTACGTGCAACCAGTGAAAGCAATGGGAAATAAAATAGAAATTTCTTGTCAATTCAGCAAAAATTGCCCGAGCATCAAGTCCCAGCAAATTTCATATCCCTTAATCCTTACACATGCCATTGAGCAGGACGCCATAAAAATTGTCAAAACACAATCTGTTCTGTAATCTTTAAACGTATTTTGCTGGCAAAAAGAGCATATTAGATCCTCGAAGGAAATCCGAAACCCGGCGCCACTTCGAAAACAACTTGAAACTAATTTTCAATTTCACACTTGCCTCGACGTACGCACAAAAAGCAACTTGACCAACAGAAACTAGCAAAAGAAAAAAAAAACTAAAACAAACCTTTCGCTGCTGGGCTCTGGGTTAGTTTCGAAAAAAGTGAGCGAAAAGTCACAAAGGTTAAGGCGGAAAAAAATAGGCGCAAATTCGCAAGGCACACTGGTGCATTTTTATGTTTCATGTTTTTTACTTAATCAGAATTATGTAAATTTTTTATATAACTAAAATTTTTAATAACTTTAAAATATTATTATTTTTTAATTATTGATCAATAAAAATAGATTTATTATTTATTTATTAATTTTTTTTTTTTTTTATTGGTTAAGCCGTCTAATTCCAGAGCTTGGCTGTGGTTCTTTGTGAAACCGTTACTAACAGTTATAGTTTTTTTTACATAATGAGAAAATTCCATAAGTGTGAGTAATAAACAGGATTTTAAGCTCCAAAGCCATCCCAAATCCTCCCAAACCAGATTGTATTCCCTTGAACTCTTGCTTATTCAGTTTGGAATTTTTTTGAAAAAACGCCAAGCTTTGCTTGATTTTTTTTTTGAGAAAATTCTTCTTGCCCACCAAAAAAAAAAAAAATATTCTTTCAACCACTGTGCAGGTCGGCTTTTTATGTTGTGCCGACAACGCGACGATGACGACGACGCCAAGGCAGAGCAGAACGGAGCAGCCGCCTGCAGATGTGATTTGCTGCCACAGCTATTGGAATTAGAATTGGTGTAGGTATTTGTATTGGTATTGGTAGAGCGGTGTATTTGTTCCCCGCAAACAGAGCAATGTGTTGGCATACACAGGAGAGATGAGTGTGTGAGTGCGGTACACCCAGCAAGTGCAAGTGGGCTAGAGAAAGAGAGTGCTGATTTGTCGCTTAGGCAGATCAAACCAGCATGCAATTCATTGAGCATTTTGACAAAAGTGTATGAGTATGTGTGTGTGTGTATACAAAATGGAATATTGGTCGAATTTAGCCATGTAAACTATCAGTATTGACTAGAAGTATTTGTAGAGGTCCTAGTAAACCATAACAAAGGCAGTCAAATTGCATAAACAAGCAAGGGGGAAATATTTGTGTGTACATTTCAACCAGCAGGTTTTTATTCTTTCCGCTCAGTGGCCAATTTAGCAGGACTCTAATCACTTTCTACCCATTGCTCTGGTGATAATCTCAATTCAGAAAAAAAAGAAAAGTACAAAAATAAAGAAGAAAAAGTAATGCAGAGCACCTTCATTAGCGAGGGTTGCTTGGGTGTATTCAACACGAGTATGTGTGTGTGTGTGTGTGTGTGTGTGTGTATATATGTGAGCATGTGTGTGTCCATGTTTTGTTGTCAGACTTTTATTATTATTATTTTTTTTTCTTTATTGTTTAGCGCGTTATAATTGGGGTGCTGAAGCTTCCACCACACATGCACACACACACACACATACACATATGTACAGATATAAGTACGCTTACTTACTCACACAAAGCAGGCAACCGGCTGGAAGACCTAGTTCTCTATTTGCACTCCATGACGGGTTGCAAGTGCTCAGACAGAGACATAGAAGTGCTTAAGAGAAGGGCCGAAGAAAGGTGGGCCGAAGGGCCAGCAATCGACTGGCAAGGAGCCAGCGATTACTTCAACTCACAACACTTACAGCCACATTTACAGTTATGTAGTATATAAATTATATTTTAGATAAGTAATTGCAATAATAATAATACCTTTGAGCTCCTTAATAAGACCACATATAAGAAGGGAGTAAGGCCTACTTGAAAAATCTGAATCGTCTGAAATTTTGGGGAATTATTTAATGGTTCGAGAGGAACTTACAGAATTTATGAAATGATATTTGGAATGAGAAGGAATCTAGAAAAAATCTGAATAAAAATCTGGGTCCTGAAAGCCTCCTTTTAGTCAGGTAGGACATTTGTTTTCGGTTCATAATTAAGGTAAATTTTTACCTGGTAATTTTTGTTTGCAACTTCCTATTCAGTTTTATTGTTATATAATGGATTATGGCCTTGAAGATCTTTCTAGGCCTTCAAATTTATAGAGCTCAAGAAGTATCAGAACCATTTTGAATTGCTAGAAAATTCGAGAAAAAATTCAAATTTTGAATTTCTTAAAATCGAAAGGTTTTGACTTGAATGATTTTAATCTGTCTTTTTATTTTGTTAAATAATTTTTTTTTACTTGAATTCATAGACTACAGTTTTTTGTGAGTATTGCCAGAAATGTTGTGATAAAGTTGGCCAACTCGGCTCAACTTTAAAAGCCATTGTTCACCTCAACCTTAATTGACTGCCTGTTTTAAGCACTTTTTTGTTTGACCGGGAAAAAGAAAAGTGCGACTGAGTTGAACATAAAAGTTTTCTTATTTTTCCCCATTTTCTATGTTGTTTGTCTTTTTTTTTGTGTGTGTGTGTCTTCTTTTGTGAGACATTTTTACTTTCAGATAGAAAGAGCACACCTCGGGGCACAATAAAATGTTTAATAAATTGCAAAAGTACGCCAAAGAGGGAAGCCGAACGGTAACATGGCCAACAAATAGAAAAGCCAGTCAAAGAAGTTTTGAGAAGACCTAAAGAATATAGACAATCATTTCGGCAGACACACACAAACACACACACACACAAGCTACGCGGTGAGAGGGGTGGAGAAGGAACGCATTTTGCACAGTTTCTAATGAAGTTAAAGTGGGCAACAGACACACGTGGGTGTGCGTGTGCAACGATGTATGTGTGTGTGTGTGTGTGTTGGGCATGCAAGGCACGTAAAATGTATTGAATAATTACATTGTGCCGCCTAACGGCATACAAAATGAAGCAGAGAGTCAGCCTGGGTGAAGTTTGGTGGAGGCCATGGGCCCAGCAATCGAGCGACAAGTGGCAAGTGGCATGTGGCATTTGGCAATGGCAGTGGCAGTGGCAGTGGCCACGACAACGGCCGGACATTGCCGGGGGGGCCACCAACTACCTTCCCCCTTCCCAGCGCTCAGACCAACGCCTTCACTATCGTTGGGAATGACCCTCTCTCCCCCTGCCGTAAACTTTGGTAATGAGCGCCACTTTTTAGCCTGAAGCGTTGAAAATTTGTGCTCAGCAGGAAGTTTTTTTCTGCCCGCTTTTTTTCTCTCTTTTTCTCTGATTTTTTTCCTTTTCGTTTGCTTTTGGTATGCACAAGAGGAGTTCGTTTCAAAAGAAAACAACGGAAAAAAAAGATTGATGTTTTTTTATTGCCTTGAGTTGGAAATGGAATGCACATTTCGGTTGAAAATTGAATTTCGCTGGAACAAAGCGCAGCAGCGGTGGCCTCCACATCATCAACAACAACAACAGCAATAACAACAACAAGAACATCATTATCAACATTATTATTACCATCCTGAGTGGCCTTTACACCAAATTCAATCACAGGAGAGAAAGAGCAGAGAATCAGTGTCTACCCTGCCCCTGCCCCTGCCTCTGCCGCCTGCTCAATGAGTAGAGCGAGGCCTTTAAGTAGTGCCAAAGTATCAATCAAAATGTGTGCGGCCATAATCATAAAATTACATTGAAATTTTACGAATTCACCTCAAGAAAAAAAAAGAAGAAAAAAAGTGACAGGGGAGATGAGAACGGCAGCTGGCGGCGTTCTTCTTTTTGTGTTTTTGGGTTCCGCTGGCGGAGAGGCGTTGCAGATGAGCAACCAAAGGCGGCCTATGGAGTCCGATGAACAAGAAATGCTTACACAAAATGATTTATCATTGACTTGAAGTTGTAAAACAAAATGCTAAATGAGTCAATGCAACAAAAGAGAAGGCAGTCAGTGCGAGGTGCGCGGCGGAGAGGGGAGATACAAATTATGTGACTCATATAACTCATATATCATTTCAATGATCCCGTCTTCATTCTGATCAAAAATAAACGAAAATAAAGAAATAAAGCATTCTTCAGAATTCGTATTATTGTATTAGAATGATTTCAGGATTCCGATTTCAGAGACTCACAAACAGATTTATGAATATCTCCTACATTTATTCAAAAATCTCAATCAAACTTAATATGAGAAATAACTATATAGAGACTAACAAATCTACATAGTTTCACTGGTATCAATTTATTATTTAGCTGATCTATAGATCCAAATCGGCTTAAGGTTTATCTCAGGTGTTTCCTATTTTTATCCTATAGAATTATAATACATTAGGAGTATTAGGAGATACATATATTTGGAATATAGTTCCAACATTTTCATGTGACATAAGGAAACTTTAGGTCCCTAAGATAAACTGTTTCACTGCCTTCAATTGTTTGATTGCTCAGATTGGTAATGTGTTTGGATTATTCAATTTAAAGATGATAAATAGATAGTTTCAGAGATAATATTCAGATTCAGATCTTAATCTTTGATCGAACTTCAAACCTATAATTGAATTCTCCGATTTGGCTTAAATATTATATAAGCCAAATCGGAGATTTATATTATCGGAAAGAATCTAATCAAAAGTAGAATGAAAAGAACACTGGGTAATATTTTTATATCATTTAAGGTTACAAAAATAAACTCAATTCAATTATAAATATAAATAAATATCAAATATGTCAATGGATTCTTAACATTCTCCTTCCTTTTTCTTCTTGATTGCTCAGTTCTAATATTTATTTTAAATAGCTCAAATTGTAATTGTAATTGATGTAGCAGATGTTCAATCAAGAAATATCAATATAGAGTTTTGATTTTTTTTTTTTAAGAAATTCATAAATTAAATTCAATTAAAATATTGTTATGCATTCGAAAAGGCGCAATGGGAGAAGCAGCATGTAAATTTGCTGATGACTCGTGTCATCTGCAACACAAAAAGTAACTGCAACCCGCTTAGATGCTCGTATCTCTGCACTTTATTTTAATTTTCTTAAATGATTTTGCATTGACAATAATTTGTGTGTGTGTGTGTGTGAAATGTGATTCCCCAAAGACTGGCTAGCTCATAGGTAAATTGGCAAGACAAATTTATTGAAATTTATTTACAGCCTCTGGCAAATTTGATCAAATATTTCTGAGCTAAAAAAAAAAGAAAAAAAAATAAAATTTCTATCTAAAATCAAGAAAAATATTGCAAAGGAATTGGGGGAGAAAATTTCACACCAGCATTTGTTAGATGATGGTCAATATTTAACTTTTTAATTTATTTAAAATCAATTTAAATAAAATCTCCATTGAAGCAAGCTTCTCCACACAAATCCAGAATCCTCTCCACTTGGTTGTAGGAATTTTTCCATAATTTAATTGTCGTTGGCATTTCTCTTTTGCAGTATCCTTTCAGGATGCTTTTCTACTTCTCAGCCAAACTGCTTTTAATCTACAAGATACAAGCCAGGTAAGCAGGGCTTTGATTGTCAGTCAGGCTCTTTGGTTTCCTGGCTGGCCTGCTGGTCTGGTCTGGGTTGAAAGTATTTGATTTGTGGTTCACCTTTTGCCTAACCACAATTATTGTGTTTGCTTAAAGTTTTACAGATTTCGAAAGATTTTACATTTAGTAAAACTTCTCCATGTGAAACTATTAAAGACAGAAATAAATAATCTTTGACAAAGAGGCCAAAACTAAATTTGTTTAATGAATCATTTTCGAGGTTTTCAGAACCATTATTTCCACTCAATTCTAGAATTTTCTGGTCATGACCTCCTACTGTTTTTCGATTCCCCAGCACACCGCATTAAATTGTAATAAAAATGAGAATTCTTCTTTTTTTTTCTGCAAATTTTTATTATCTGAGCTCTGACAAAGCACTGGAAATGAAGTGGAAGTGTATTTGGATGAGTGGTAAAGGTGCTGGGACTGTGGTCGTTTTGGTGTGGGCGGGGTGGGTTCTACGAATATATTTCAATGGGAATAATAATAGAGACAGAGTAGTCACATGAGTAGTTGATAGGAATGCTGATGGCTCCAGCTGATAAATTCATTAAATGCTTCACCGAATAAACCAAACGACAAACTCAAAAGAACGAACCATCAAAAAAACCAAAAAAACGGGAGTGAGCGATATGCATGAAATTCAATATCTTTTTTTCTTGGGGGTTGCTGATATGGTTCTAGATTTGTTGTTGCTGTTGTATTGCAGTGGTTTCTTGTGTGTTGAAAATGGTTCTTAAAGTTTCCAAATAAATTATTTTGATTTCAATTTTCTCATCTTTGTCATTAAAAGAAGTTCTTCTATTTTGAAAACAATCAAAATGTAACTAAAGTTTTGAGGGCTGTCATTGGACTTGATCTGGCTTATTGTTTGAGATTCGGATTTGACATTTTGATAACCTTAAATTATATATTTTTGACGCCGATCTTGAATATCAAACTAATAAATTCGAAACACTTGAATTTTTATTTATTTTGCCCCCTCCACTTTGTGTGTAGATTAAATTCCCAGGATAAGTGATAGGGAGAGTAAGGTTGC
Source organism: Scaptodrosophila latifasciaeformis (assembly GCA_037075145.1). Classification (NCBI taxonomy): domain Eukaryota; kingdom Metazoa; phylum Arthropoda; class Insecta; order Diptera; family Drosophilidae; genus Scaptodrosophila; species Scaptodrosophila latifasciaeformis. The sequence continues at coordinate 694,751 of JBAMCM010000681.1, read as the reverse complement.
ATCTCCTAGCGCCAACAATGCCAAGTCAAGCCAACCAAACCAATTGCAACCGGCTAAAAATTTACATATGAATGACTGGCGGGAAAATCAAATGAAAGGCAACGACTTAGCTGGCAGCCCTACATGCAATTTACAGCCAGGGCCACACGTATTCAGTGTCGGATCCTGGCTGGCTGGGTGGAGTGTCGATGGCACTGCCACATTCGCAATTGGCGGCGAAGTATTAATGACAACATTTGAATAACAATACCGGAGCCATCGACGCCGGCGACACTGTGGATGCTAGCAAAGTTTCCAAGCCGACAGAGCAGAGGCAAAGTGCAGTAAAGGCAAGGACTCCGCCACTGGGGTGAAGGGTGATGTCAAATGGCATAAGTGGTGTGATGGGAAAAAGGCTAATTTAAGTTGAAATATAAACAAATTGACTATGCTGATTTCCAGTGCAAAGCTGAATTCTGTTGCCAAATGCCAGAGGAGCTTCTCTAGAATAATAAATACTTTTCTCAATTAGATAGCAAATTTGGCAACAAGAAAGTCATCGACTGATAAAGGTGTGAAAGAAGTTAAGCATATCCATCCTGATTCACATTCCTCAGGTGTTTACAATTTGGAAATAAATTTTTCTGAAAAATTTCACTCTCTTTGGATTGATTAGTATAAGTTGGGGAAATGATATAGTATGATAGCTATATGAAATGTTAGTCCAATCCTAAGGATTTGACTTCGATCAGTCGATACAATCCTTCTGTAACGACAGATTTCGGTAAAGGGGTAACCTTTCAAAAGGATATATATCAACTGAGGGACTATCTGGCATAGAAACAGGTAGATCGATTTGCTAAGAGATATTGAATATGTACTATATCTCCTTCAATCAGTTAGAAACATACTCTAAAGAAAAGTATATTAAATAGAATATTTCTGATATTTGGGGTGACCTTAAATAATCTCGAATAGAATCGAAGAAATCGAACTAGTAAACAAAATCAAAAGATTTTTAAAGTTATCTTTTGAGGACCCCCAAAGAATAGACCGATTTTCGAGAATATATGCTTGATTGCTTTGATTTTCATGTTTGAAAACGAAATGATTTAAAATGTTTATTGGAAAATATTTGTACCCTGCTTATGTACTTTTAATTGGTGCTCTACTTTTACCGGGTAAATCTGTTTTATATTTACTTTAGAAAAGTTTAAAATTTATCCTCCTTAAACCTTAGAACTACATAGCCAGTGCGTGAATTGCAGCATAGTATGGAATGAAGGATGTCAGACCAATCTATCTGGATATTTTTGTGAGCCTCGTGCCATAATTTTCGAAGAGCAATTGAACTTAACTGAATTGGCCACATATAAGCCGCAAAGGGATTTATACACTCAATGTATTCCCTATCCCTTTCGAATGGGTTTGTTTTGTAATTGTTTCAAGGCCTGCCAATTGGGGACTCACAATCTTTAACTCTTTCAGTATATGTCCATACATATTGCTGCTTTTATTCGCAGCACATAGGCTGCCAAGCAGCGATTAGGCCAGGATTGTACAATATCGAGAAGTGGCCGGCGCGTTACTGCCAATATTGTAAAGATAAGTGTCAATGTTTCGGTATGAATGGCAAAGATGGTTTATTTCCAGCTTTGATAGTTTCTGTCGTGGTTTTTAATTTCATTATTTCATTGTGCAATACATGAAGGAAACTAATTGACAATTTATCTTTGTTTTTTATGTTAAACAAAAAATATTTATTTATATAGCAAAATTTTGAAAATTCGGAAATGTTTAGAAATCCTTTTCACCTGTACTCAGGGTTCCTACTTATATTTGGAGCTTTCTTTTTACCTAGTAACTATTTATTCCACAACTAATCCAATAAATGCAAATCTAAAATTCCGGATATATCATTTTGTAGACCTAAATGCCCAATGTGTGGACTGTAGCAAGGAATGGGGACTGCCGTGTTTTACAAATATTTCGGGGTATTATTGTGAACCAGGAGCTTTGGTCTCCGAACAGCATTTGTCCGATGAGGAATTGGCTACTTACGATCCACTGCCAAATCTCTATTCGGAGTGTGTCCCATATCCGTTCAATCTAAGTGGGTATTTTGATGGTTCTGATTTGGATTTGGATTACTTTGATTTTAAATTTTGTATTTTGCAGTATCTGTTAAAACATATTGCTGTTTTTATTCAGCAGAAACGGGCTGTCAGGCGAGCATCCATCCAATCGTCTACCAGTATGAAAATAATCCGATTCGGTTTTGCAAGATGTGCAAAAGTAAGTGTAGATGTGGAGTATCCAGAGCCGATAAGATTCGGATAGGGTTTTTGGGTTATTTTAGTGTGGTCATTATAATTTGTAAAATCTTCTTCGGTCGCTTTTCTCAATAAAATTGTAAAATGTAATTGTTTTCATATTGCAAGCTCGAATCAAATTAATCCGATTTGGGTTTCGAGGGATTTTCAATTTGAAAATGCTTCTTAAAATCATTGAGAGAAATTGACCCATTAAGTATTTTTGCGAAATTCCGGAATATTTCCAGCCAAACGAAGCAATTTGCCAGGTTGGGCAAAAATGGAGAAAAAGAAAATGTAAACAATTCGTTTAAGAGCCAAATCAAATGAAATTAAATGTATCAAAGACTCCGAAAGCAACAAACAGATAGAAATATTGAGGGAGTCGTCGGTAGAGAATAGTCAAGTTAGGATAGATAGAGCTGAGCAAATGGCTGGACAGACAGATAAATGGAATGAAAAATGGACAATTGGAAGGACACTTGTTTTGTCAATAGTATCAGAGCCATAAAGTCGGTTGTTGTTGCTCGGCAATACACTTGGGTGATGGCTGAACAGTAGCCAAACGAAACGCTGTCAATGCCAGTCAGTCAGTCAGTGAGTCAGTCAACTAGACTGGACTAGAACTAAGACTAGGACTAGTCTGGAAATGGCAGACTATAATCAGAGCAACTAAAAGCTGATTGCCTAGGCACTGGTATAGTTGGAGTCTGGATCTACTATATAGGCCAGGGCATGGGACTGAAAGAAATTGTGCCTTGAGCCTGTGACTGCTTGCGTTGCGCTGTGTTGGCTGGGCCTGTGTAAGTGAGAAAATGTCCCAAGTCAGTACGTGACTAGGAACATTATTGTTTGCTTATCTACACTTAATTGCTTCTGGCTACACTTAATAATATGGTCTTACACAGACGCACACATGGAGACCATGGAGCCACGACGAGTCAGCCAAGCCAAGAACCAACAGCGTCATTGCTTAGTTAGACTTGTTCTTGTTGTTGTCGCTGAGTCGTCAGTCAGCAAGAAGGCCGTTGCTGTTGTTGTTGCCCTGGAGTTGGGGTCTGGCCTCTTGCCCCCCCTCCCGTCTGCACCGCAGCACCTCTGGCCTCTTGTTTGGTTTCCCACTTTGCGTTGGTCGTTGCCATCCAGCCAAGCATTTCGGCTTTTTCTCTTCTTCTTGTTTTTGGTCTAACATTTTCATTCAATTCAGAGATTTGTTGCACCATAAAAAGGGCTTCTCGAGATTTTCCCCCTCCTCGGCTTTCATTGGTCTACTCCTCCTCCTCCTCCTCCTTCTGCCCACAGCTCTTCAACGTTTTTCATACATTTTACTCTCTATCTCGCTCGGCCATTGGTTTTCTTTATGTTTGTTTTTTCTCTTCTTCTTCTTCTTTTTCTTCTTCCCTGCCTTTTTCTATGTTTTTTTCTCTATTTGTTTGCTCTGCAGTTGTCTTGTTTTTCAATTTTTGTGTCATGAAAATTTTCATTGGAATTGGTTTTTATTGTGGACTGCGTGTGTGTGTGTGTGTGTGTGTGTGTGAGTGTATCTGATGGATGTTTTCAATGTTTTCAATGTTTTTGGTAGGTATAAATTGTCTACTCTTTGCTGCTAATGGGGCATACGATATTTGAAATAAAAGAATTGGTTTCGGTCTCTAAAAAGGGGTGACGAGGCCTGTTAGACCGCAAAAATTGTATAATCAAATTCACTTGATTTAACAAATTTCAACATAAAATAACATAAAATATCGAGTAAGAAGCACTTCAAAAGTTCCCAAACATTTTCGGGAAAAAATATAAATAAAATAAAATAAAATCATAAAAAGAATCTAATCGATTTGGGCAAACAAATATTTCTGTCAATTTCGTTTTCATTTATTGGAAAATCTATTTCAATTTGATATGTCAAAAATAAAATGATATGGAAACCAAATTTCCAAATTGAATGAATCCCTAAATCTTTAATAGAAATATTGAATTTTTTCTTTTTTTTATTTATTTGTAAATTCTCAACAGACCAAAATGATTCTAAAGACATTTCAGCTGGCCTTTTAGCCTGTGTTCCTTTTGGTTTTTTGCCTTCGAATTCGAGGAAATAAGGAAATGGATTCTTTTACATTTTACGAGTTCCTTCATTTGCAGCCCTTCCATGCTGGCGTGTCATCAATCTTAAGTGCTAATTGTTACGACTTTTCCACCCTGGGTGTCTGTCTTTTTCACTTCTATTTCTTTCTACTTCTTCTTCTACTTTGGCTTTGGCTATTGAGTGTGGCAGCAAACCTCTGTCGATTTTCAATAAGAATATGGGAAATATTTACTGTCAGCTGTTTGCAGAGAAATCCAAAGACGAAAAAAAAGAGAAGAAAACATGGAAAACTCTTCATGCTGTGTCCCAAGTGCATCGAAACGACAATTGCTAATTTAGCCCTCAGAGTCCGTGGTAGCGGTGGCAATTAGTGGGCGTGTCAAAGCCGGAAGTGCGTGACTTGCAATGACTGGTTAGCGTGTGTGAGTCGGGTCGGGTCCGTCCGGGTCTGTGGGAAAAATCAATTGACAAAGACCAACCAGCTGGGCTCCAATTTGGTGGATGGTGGCGCCCGCCCCCCTACACCATGACCCATAATCAGGCTAATAAACATTTCAATGACAGGCCTCATTGAATGCCTTCAAATCATAACAACAACAGCAGCCTCAAAATCAACCGACATATCGACAAAAAAAAGAGAAGAATTTATTCCTTTACATCATATTCGATATGCCAAAAGGAGGAGAGGAAAACATAGACATGTAAACTTCTCGAACCACAAGTCTCCCACTTCGTCCGTCCTCTGGTATTAAACCATATGGCGGCAAGACGATAGAGTGGAAATGTTTTGTAGACATTTCACGTCCGTCTGCCTTGATGGGCTGTCATAATACGGGCAAGAAATAAACCGGAAATTATGGTTTTTCTTTTGCTTACACTCTCAGCCTTCTGCCTTCTCGCCCTCTTCTATTTTTTCTTAAAAGAAAAATGTTTTTTTTTTATACTTGCTTTGCGTTTTCCCAGAATCAATAATCGATAAAATTAAATAGAAATAAATATAAACCCAAATCGGATTCGATTACTTGAGGAAAGCATCAAAATCAAAAGGGATTAAAAAGGCTCTCATCGATGGTTTTCCAGAATTATTTACCTGAAAATGAGCAAGAGAGAAAACATCATGTAATATTTGGATATACTCAGGTAAATTAAAAAATAATCAAAACTTCAATTTGCTACCACACTATATTATGACATTATTTTAATGGAGTTCAGGTTCCAGACATCTGGGTTCGGCCATCAAAACAAACAATAAGCCAAACGGTTAAGTTAACCCTTGCCGTCTAATCCCAGCGATTAACTGAACCAAATAAAACCAAAAACTGCAGTAACACAAACCCAAAATAATAACAACAAAAATGCAGATAAATGCTAAAGATATCAACGAACAGGAACAGGGAACCGAGTCAATTTAAGCTGTAGTCTCGTGTCTTGTGGCCTTGCGAGTGTAAAATGGAAGTAAAACAATTCCAATTAAAGCGATAGCAACAACGAAAGAGAAATTGTAACCGATGGGGTAAGAATGAAAGATGGAAAATAAAAGGAAATGTACGCATAAAAAGGTAGAGGGCAAAGCCAAAAAGTCGTAGTCATTGCTGGTCTCTACGGGCTCCCTGAAGGGGAGTAGGAATGACTGGACTGTTCGCAGTAGAGCCCAGCTATATTTGCTTTCCGACACTAACGGTCAACCAAATAAAATCGCTAGAGAAGCTAAGAGAATAGGCAAGCCTGATGTCAGAGACTTTTAACTCTCTTTGGGAGAGCAAGCCAGAGTGACGTCACTTGACTGAACTCCGGAAATAGTTCGAGTGCTTCTAAAGGATTGCTGGGAACTGTAGGACCAGGATAAATATCAAACAGTTGAGATTATGCTAAAGGCAAAAGAAGAGCATACGAAAAACGGAAGTGAATTGGCAATAAAACCAGGCAAAATAATATTAAGAGTGGGCGGGGCAGATGTTAAACTCCCACGATGTCAATACACTCTACAAAATTATTCACTAAATATGAACGCTTGCCATATAAACAACCCCCGGAGTATGGCAACACCCAGTCAAAAGGCTAGCTTCCACTGCGCCCTGCCCTCTCACATTCTATATAGTCCACCATTTGGCTGGCCCTGAAAACAAACTCAATGATGCTTAAGCCCATCGAACCAGTCTATATTTTCTTCTTTTTTTTTTTTGAGGGGTTCCCCTTATCAAGTAGACGAGGTCAATCAGTTTTACAACAATAACAACTTTTGGAGGGTTAACACGTGGTCCAGCTCGGCATCAGACAGGACAATGCACCATCCCCCAGCAAACTTGTTGTATGCTTGGGGGCTTACTTTCCGGTTAGGTACTTTGTATATTCAATTAGCCGAGCCGTACCGCCTTCACCAGGTTCGAGTTTCCAGCAACGAGTCGGCGCTTTTATGTCGCACCCATCACCGAACCCAGTTTGGAGCAGGAGTTGGAGCTTTTTTTGTATGGAGTATGTCACTTGTTTGCATTTCTAATGCAATTTGTGGCTGCAACGCTTTTGTTCGCAGAGTGGCGGTCACAAAATTGTGTGGCGTGTTTTGTCCATTAACACCTTGATGGCAATAATACATATTCATTAATTTGCAATACTGACTGACGGCAGGGTGATTTGTATACACTTATGCATATGCAAATGTTGTCATTTGTTTGGGTGAGAGTCGAGTAGTTCTCGAAACGAACGAGGCAAAGTCCTGGCCACCTGGATTGGCAGAAGTTAATTAAGTTCTATGATCGATGAATCAAGCATATATCAAATGACGGAAAATGACAGCCTTAAATGGGCAATCAAATCCAATTAAACAGGGAGTAGGCTACGCATTTCACACTAGTCTAAAGGTATGGCCTTTCTCTTATAATCAAACTGGGTAATTTTATAGATATTTCACTAATAATATCTATAATGAGAAATGGTAATAGCTAAATATCGAAAGGTATATCAAAATGGAATAAAGTATTCGAAAATTAAGGACATCTGGAAATTATATAGCTATGCCTCTTGAGGACCAAGTTATATGGTATTAGCCCCGAGACATTAGCTATATAAATACTATATGTCTTTCCTTCCAGATCTTTTTTCTTTTTCAAACTTTCAGAGGGTCTTATGGAAATTTCAAAGTTGCTAGAGAATTAGTCTCAACTAGATTGAAATAATCTGTGCTACCTTAAAGAGGCAAGCCTTATTATGTTCTGAAAAATGTATTTAAAGGATATATCTGTTTCCTTTTTAACTCAAAATAAATGAATCTTTTCTGTAAAACCAACCAATATAACCGAATATGTTTAGAATCAAATACCTATTATTAATTATATTGATCTTGGTGTTTTTCGAACCCAATTAGAAAGTCATTAGCCTGCCACCTTAATTAAAAAGACACCGCAAAAAGTGTTTGGTTTCCCCCTAGACTCTTGTTGCCATAAACACGCCAAGGAGTGGAAGTGCTCAAGGTCGTGATATTAAATCTGTACTGATTGGCTATTCAGCTTAATATCTACCGCCATCTTCCGCCCACAATTTCCTTTTGGCCGTTACCCTTATTTGTGATGCCTTCTTGTCTTACACATTAGTTAAGGCTTGCGGCCACAGCAAATACAACAACAAGAACAATAACATTTCATCATGTTTTTTATTTAAACCGGCAAACACAACAAAACACTTAAGAGAAAAACACTTTTAATTTCACAGTGTTGCCCAAGTGGACCCCTTTTTTTTATGGGAGACCAGAGTTCAGCTTGTGGACAGGATGGCAGGGATGGCGGAATGGTAAGGAGTGGGTAAGGCCAGGCTAAGAAGAGCGTCGTCGAGAACTTGAAACTGATGCCCGGCACGTGGACATGACGCCCAAAAGTAGACAACAACAACAACAACAAAATCGAGAACAACAACTCCAGAGACAAAGGCAACGGAACAGGCAAAATAAAACAATTTTCAGGCCTGAGATTTGGATGATAGAGATGCTGTTGTCTCACAAAAGGAGGGCATCAAAACATATTCCACACTATTTAAATGTGATTTTATATGGCCGGCATATCAACGGCAGTGCCAGGCGCCTCAATATTTGCCAGAGCCAAGGGGCAAAATTCTGAGCCAGAGAGCAAGGGTAGAAGCTGAGCAGGGCAGGGGGTTGATTTATTTTAAGGGGTGGGGCGCAATTCAGCCACAACGGAGAGGACATAGATGCCAAAAGCACCCTAACTGATTTGTTGTTGCTCTTCTTCTTAATGCTTCTGAGGTTGAGATAGAGACAGAGCGAGAAAAAGAGAGAAAGAGATAGGAATATTGGGATTCTGTTTACTTCAGCTGGGTTGGGCTGAGCTGCCACGCGTACAAATTAGTGAGCAGCGAAGCTCGTGCCAACAACAACAACAACAGTGCACAACACCAAATTAACATAACAATGCTGCAAGAACAACAACAATAGCAACACACAGGCACACACACATTCGCATAAAAAAAAGGAACACACTGAGGGAATAACGGCGACCCAAGCAGCACATCGCAGCGCAGTGCAGTGCGAAGCTGAAGCCGACAGAGACGCCAGCGCTGAAGTCGCAAGTTGAGCGCAAAGTGTTTTAGACACAACACAAAAAAAAATCCCGCGCCCAAATGAATTTCTATAGAGAAACTTAAAAGTTGCCGGCACAACAACAAAGACAACAACAACAATGTCTGAAGCTCTGACTGCACACAATGAAAGGGTAAGCAAAAGACAGGCGATGAGGGACAGGGATGGCAATCAACCAGGCCAAGCAACTCGAAGCTATTAAACCGAGAAACAAAACCAGTAAGTGTGTGTGTTTGTGTGTATGTATTGGTGTGTGTGGTTGGATCGTCTGGCCAAACCAGGCAGACGGAATAGGCAGACAAACAAAACGAAACGTTGGACGGACAGACGGACAAAAAGCCCGCGTTGCCCCAGCTGAAATTCCCAGCGGGCACTTAATTTACGGTGTTCCATGCTTTTCCCAAAACATTCCCCCTTGCCAGAGCAGTGTTGCAGCTTTTCATATTTGTATTCAAAAGACCAAAAGGGTTCCTGAGATCTGCAAATCGAATCGGATATGGTATAAATCTGAGTCCAGCCCGACCCAGCCCGGAAAGAGAATAAGCTGAAAATGTATAGCAGGTTATAGATCAAACAAATTGCAATATTTTATATTTTTAAGGATTTTTTCAAATAAAACTAGGGACAATTTCAGATTTGTTTTAAAGGAAATTGTTTCTCCTTTGTATATCAAAAACTCAGACCCAAATAAAACTGGAGTAGATTCAGTTCAGAATGAATTATCTTCGGAGCCAGGCCAGCCCAGACAGAATTGTGAAACCATATATGATTTCGTATACCTTAAAAATTGCAATAATCTTGGCTCAGTTTTTATATTTTTAGGACTTGTTAATATTTGTCGAGAGATCGAGGTTAGAGGTGAGATATATAATATGAAGTCAAACTCTGAGATCAAAAGATTCTCATGTTAAGATTGTTTGAAATTCAAAATCAAATTCAAATTATATCGAAGACTTTGCTCTCAATTTCATAAGAGAGGTGGAACAAATTCAATTGCAATCTAATAAAATATATTTGCTTACATTGTTGCCAAATTTCATGTTTCATATTTCAGTTATTCCAATTTGATATGCAAGCTTCCAAGCCATTTAAATTATTGAATCAGTTCAGATTTAAATATTTACCCTCGCGTAGTTAGTTCGTTTCGATAGTCAGTTTGGATGGGCTTCCAAAGTTACACCCTTCGTTTTGAAGACCCTGTCCTTGGTCATTCCTAATAATAGTGTGCCAAATGTTATGCTCGTCATTTTGTTAACGATATTAACGACCCTTGCCACCCCTTTTGAGGACTTTAGGGGTAGCGTCGAGCCAACGAATCCTAGGCCGATAATGTTTTTGTTTAATTTAAAAAAATATTTGCTCTATTCGAAGTATGCGCGCGCTTCGTTTTCCCAAGTTTTTAATCTTTTTCAATTGAAGCTTAGAGTAATCAACGAATAAATAAGTAAAAAAAAAGAACATAACATATAAATAAATAAATAAAGAATGGACGAGGGCGTAGGGCGAAAGAGTGATTGTGAGCCCGTCAGCTTGAAATGGCAAAGGTCGAGGCAGAGTGGAGCGAATCGGAATGGAATTTTGAGTGGTTTTAAAAAAGGGTATGAGATCTCAGGAATTTCAAGTGCCTGTCTCATCAAATTGCTTATCCTGCTGGGCTGTTCATTCTCCTCGTGGGCGTCGAAAGATTTCGGCTTTATTTTCTTTTGCGCTAGACTTCAGTAAAAAAAAAAAATACTTGTCGAACTTGAAATTAATACTTCTTCTTCTTTTTTGGGGCGGCAGCAATCTTAGTCCAAAAGTTTTATAATAATCCCAGAAAATTACCTTCACATATGTCTACGCCCTAGACAGGCCGTAGTAGCCTTCATTTCCGTTTTTGAACTTCTTCCACTTCACTGCAACTGAGACAAGAATCTGTTTTGTTGAGGGCTCCCTTGGTTTGGGGCCTTGTTCATTCGCTTTCTCTTCATTTCATTGAAATGAAAATCAAAATTCAACTAATTTGCATATTCGATTTGCATATTTACACAAATCCGGAAAGCTACGGAGTACTTAGGCCTCCGTACACTCGGCCCGGCACAAACCTCAAGCCCAGTCGCCACCTCCCCTTTGCTACTTTTTTAGGACGTGTGCCTCTCATCCAACTACGAAGTGAAACGATGCAAATTTCTGTCATTGAAATTAAATTGATTGCAAATACTGAAGCTTGACTTGAAGTGGAAGACTTCTTCCATTCCGCGAGGGTAGGGGATAGGGCTTGGGGTACTATGGGTTCGGTTGTGTGCACTTGAAACAAAAGCCTTTCATTTAGGCACGATGATTTTTGATAACTGACATCAGCCGTCATCCTATTACCCTCAAACTCCGTGGGGTCTACTCTATTATAATAGCAAAGTCAAAGTCATGGAATATAATTGCAAAAGGGTTGGTCGGAGAGGTGGTGGTGGTGGTTGCTTGCTCAGTGCCATTGCAATTGTGCCGAATGTCATTAATGAAAATCGCAAACATACAGAGGATTCCTGCGAAGAGCGGGGGTATGGAGGCGGCCAGAGTGCACCCGGAACATGGGCACATGGCACGAAAAACGCCACCCTAATTTGAAATTAAACAGTCAGCCGATCCGAAGGGAGACGGCCTTAAAGGATCGCCTCTCGGCACGTGTATATGTGAGACCCGAGGGCATATTGGAGTGGGAATGAAAGAGTTCTCGAGTGCCAATCAAGCGGGGTAAAGTTAAACAGCTAAGAAACTTTTATGGTCAAATCACTTTAACTATTTAATAAACTTTATTTTGGCTGCCAATAAAGTTTTCTCTTCTTATTTTATTCTTTTTTTTTTTGTGTTGCGGACTTTGCATGAGTTGTCCAAGTTAAATGGAGAAAATTGGCACAGCCGAAATCACTTGCGTAACAAGTTTATTGAACAATTTATCAAAGAGCAAGAGGAAGGTCTCAGACTGCGGAATACAGACACATGTCAAGAAATGGCAACAGCCACACGAGTCGAATCGAGTCGAGTTTGGCTGATGATGATGATGATGCGCCTTTATCAGCGCAGCGGAGAGAGAGAAAGGAATCAGACAGGTCGAGGGTGTGGACTGCTCTAGGCATCCCCTCCGTCAGGGCGAAGGGAGTGAGCAGTCATGTGGTGAGGCTGAGGGTGTTTCTCATGCAGACATTTGACAAGTTTGACTGAATCCTGAGGCTGACTAGACCGAACAGCCCTCACAGAATCTCATTCCATTCGAAGCTCATGTTTTTCCATTTCTTGATATTTACTTTGCTGGGATTTCTTGGGTCTACTTTGGTGTTGGCAATGCTGCCGCTTAAATTCAACTAAACAAATTGAAAAATTTTCGAAAAATTGGTTTATGATGCCAACATTCGTATGGCAACCAATGGCAACTGGCAACTGACGAATGATGTCGCTAACCAAACGAGGAATAACAAAAATAAACATAACAACGACAAATATAAAATAAAAAGTGCAACCAAGCGTTCCTGATCCCCTGGGGTGAGTGAAAGAATATAGAAATAGATGGATAGATGGATGGATGGATGGCTGGATGTTTGCTCGATGAAGGTGGGCGAGCTCAGTTGAATTTTTTTCTATATATATATATATTTTTTTTTTTATTGGGTTGAAATACATATTAGACAGTTAAGTCGCTAAGGTGGCATGCTTTTCACATATTGCATGAGGACTTCACTGGGCAGGGAATTCTCTGACAAGTGGGGTAAGCCAACAGGTGCTCAAAGAGATTTACTCGAGAGTAGTCGACAACGGGGGGAAATTGATTTGATATTTTCAGAAAATAAAAGAGACTGGAATTAAAGGTAAATGGAAAATATGGTTAATGGTCTGTTACTTTGAAGAAAGTATTTATTCCCTAGACAAATGATTTTTCTATACATATTATATATATTTTTAAAAACCTAAGTTTAAGCCTTGGTTTAAATAGATTTTTTATCCAACCTTACTGAAGCAAGATTTCTCTGGGGGAAAATGAAAAATTCGGAACGTTAAACTCGGCTGCTATCGAGTTTGAGATACCCTGTACCAATACGGGTCTAAATCGATGTTTTCTACAGATTTTTTCTATGGGGCTATTCCTTACGCGCCTTAAATTATTTAGGCGCTTTCAATTATTAATTAAACCTATAAATATCTCTAAAATTTGTAAATAAACAATTTTAAATGATTTTTTTTTGGTGAAACAGATGTATGGGAGCTATATGATATAGTCAACCGATTTCAATAAAATTTGGTGTTATGAAAACTCTCTTGCGATTAATTTTGTTGCAATTGGTTCCGAAAAAATTTAATAAACTTGATCTAACCTGCAGAACTAATGAATATTAGCAGCAAATCGAAACTTTCAAGGTCTTACCAACCCTGAGAAGGAGGTGTTCATACAGACGGACAGACAAACAGACAGACGGACATGGCTAAATCGATTTCTCTAGTCACCCTGATCCTGCTTTAGGTAACTTTGGGGGGTCTCCGACAAACTTAATATACCCTTGTACCTTGAATTGAATTCGGAAAAGATCCAAGTATACTTAGGAACAACATCAAAACATTTAGAGAAAGAAGATCTTGAATAAAATTCTTGAATACTGAGGATAATTTGGAAATCTCATTAATACTTGAGATATTAAAGCAAATTTAACATTTTTATAAGAATCTTGGAAGATTGTGAAACAGATCAGCAAGATCTTGAAAGTTATTAGGAGATCTTAAAGAATTTGAAAATGATTTTGAAATAGTTAGGGTAAATTTTATAAATTGGAGCACATTTTAAATAAATTTCTGGAAGATCTTGAAAGTTTTTAGGAGATCTTGAATAATTTGGAAATTATTCTGAAATATATAGGGTAAGTTTAATAAATTGGAATACATTTTAAATGAATCTCTGGAAGAATATAAAGAATATAAGAATCGATCGAAATATATCTCAAAATTAAGAGGAAAACAAACAAAAGATCCTTGAATACTTAGGAAAATCTGGGTACTTTATGATATGAATTAGATCTTTGAAACAACTTGAAAAGATTTGTTAAGACACAAATTGTTTTGGGTTAAAATTTATCAATCTTCTAAAATCGATGTGGCAAGATGTTGATTTGATAGACGTTCTCGAAAAAGTCGAGCATCTTTGTAAAATTTACAGAGATAAATCAAATCGAAGAGAGGCCATAAAAGAAATTCATTTAAGTTTAATGTGTTTATTTTTTAGCAAAAACATTTAAACTTCGCTTTAGCAATATAAATTCAATCTGAAAGCTTTAATTTATAATAGCAGCTAAGAAAGCGATTTGAACTGAAACCACCAGCATATAGAATAGTCCAAGCCGGGCCAGTATAGAATAGAGTAGAACGCATATTGCAAGTCCAAAGTCATTAAATTGATAAATAACCAAAACTTTGCTCATAATCGCCGAGAAAACAGAAAGGCACGTAAAATGTCTTCGAGTCCACAAAGCACAAATACAGGGAAGAGAGAGAGAGAGAGAGAGAGAGAGAGAGAGTGCGAGACAAGTGCGAGAAAAAGAGAAGGTTAGCGAATTAGAGTGAAAAGTAAAGTCAAACATTTATCAAAGCCAGAAAAGAAGAAGAAGAAGAAAAAAAAAGAAAAGCAGAAACGGAAGAAATGGCAAACAAGTCGAGGCCTGGTCTCATCTTCTTTGAGCTTGGTGGCCAGCAATGTTTACCCAAACAATTTTAGGACCAGGACACGCACACAGGATATGGCCAGGGGCTGGCAAAAGAGAATGGAGTTGGAGAAAGTGTCTGACAAGCAGTCGACCGCCTGGTGATCCATTTAAATTCCACACATAAATTACCATAAAATGGGAGAGAGCAGAAGAGAGCAAAATTTCTGAGCGAGCAGGAAAGGACTCACATATGCTCCTGTTGAGCTGGGCTCCCCGTTGTGGAGCCAGGAGACCTGCACCTTTTGACAGACGCATTTTGACGCATCATTGAACGAAACGTTTGAATAACCAACTCAATGGAATGGTTGGACCGAACGGACTGACTGACTGCCGGACTAACTGACGGCCTAGCTGACACATTGATGTATTGGCTCTCGATTGTGTGAATCGCTGGCGAATCATGTCAGCGCTCAAATGTTACTAATATTGAGGACACCGAAACCAATTGTGTCCCCCCTACCCAGCCCCTTTCCACCCGGTCTCGGCTGAGACAAAAACAACCGATTTGGCCGCAGCGAGGAAGAGCCAGACCGAGCGACCTGTCACCCCTTGGCATGGTCACCCTTAACAATTTCCATTGGACGCTCTCCCTCTCACCCATTTGCTAGGCAGGGGGGCGCCATTACTTTAAATGCTTTACACGTACACCATTTAGGCTGTAGCGGCGGTAGCAGCAGCAACAACAACAACAACAATCAGTGGCGACTGTGTGGCAGCGGTAACGACCACGGCAACACTTTGGCTAGGGCGCGCGCGTGTTGCCAGGAGGAATGAGGGTCTGAGGCATTGAATATGCTCTTGTCATGTCACGGTTCTGCACACACACTCACTCACACACACACACACACACACACACATACAAGGAAAACGCATTTTGCACGCAATTCAATCTATTTTTCCTTTTCATTTGCAATCTTTTTGTATTTCGTATTGAATTCTGGTATCTTTCATTGAGACTGCGTCTGATGAGAATGACTGCACGAATGATGTCGCCACAACTTGATGGGGTCCATTAAATGATTGCCATTTCGATTTTAGACTACACTTTGAATAAGTAAGCTTATGACTCCAATGATGATCTAACATATGTTCTCACCGATAGAATCTAAGGATTACGAACTTTTATGTTTCATGATTTTGTATGGTTCGAAACTGATTTGCAAATCTGATTATTTCGAATTCCTTATACCAGAAATGGTCTGCCAAACTTAAGAAATTGAAGTCAATGAAAACAGTTCAAGAATTGCTGGAAAATAAATTTTCTTTATTTGAAGTTATGTTCTTCATTTTTACCCCAAAACCCCCTCCACCCCCTTATTATTCTAAATTATTATCAAAATGCTAAAACTTTTCCCACCGTTATTTTATTTTATTTTAATATAAAAATAATATAGTAATCTGATCTATGATTGAGTCAAGTTGTAAGATGCCGGAGTTATATTCAAATATTTGTGTATACCAATTTAAAAAATTCCAATATTTATCAAATTGTCAAACGAATTATGAGGAACACCTTTTCTGATCACAGAAGACAATCTACTTAATTTAGAGACCCCAATTATAGGTCTGTTAATCAGGGCTCTTTGCTTAAAAAAAAAAAAAATTTATTGGTACGCCCTATTAAGTTGGCCGAATGGAGCTCACCCCTTGTTTTTGTTTTGGGACAAAATGACTTTAATAACTATGTTTAAGTTTAGTGCCCAACAGGCCATTTAAATTGAATTGCATGAAATTAAAAGGAAAAGAAGTAACAGAAGAAAGAAGAAAACGTGTTGCATGGACAATTAAGTTTTTATGAAGTATTTCCGTTAGGTGGCGTTGGTGTGCACAAGCAAGCAAAAAATAGGCAAAGCAAACACCACGCAAACACCAACAAACATGCACACTCCGGGCCAGGGCAAGAGGCAAAAGGCATGGCCAAAACAAGCAGACCACACCAGCCCATACACACACACACACACACACATACAAATACACATAAACATGTTTTATTCTATATGTATTTGTTTGGTTTGGATAGCAGGGAGCAGAGTGGCGCCAGACGCCAAAACCGACACGAACATATGGAAGTCTCAGCGCATAAAAATCCATGCTCACTCATCACCACTACACAGGGCAAAAGTGTGTGTTTGTGTGAGTTCGCCTGTGCATTTGTATTTAAATACATTTTAATTAGTATTTATTGTTTTTGCAGACTTGACTTTCATCTTCGCACCCCTGCCACCTCTCCGCAGATGTTTTCCGGCACTTGCCAACACTTGCCAAATTAGACATGCAAGAATAAAAACAACAATAACAAAAGTGGATAGAGGAACCACAATCCTCTACTCCATGTCAAGGGGTTAAGTTAATCAAAGACGAAACTCCCATACACACACACACACACACACACACACGCTCGCACAGAGTGTGTGTGAGAAGACACATTCTGCTACCGTGAGCTCACGGCTGGGACGCAATCACTGTCTTCTTTCCTAACTTTCAGCAAAGCAATTAACTACGCTTTGATTAACACTCTACGGTCGTCGTTGACAATGACGACGACAGCTGGCAGCCAACCACAGAGTACAGCAGAGCAAAGCAGAATGCGCCCAACCGCCCACAAGAGCCCTCTCAACTAACAGCTTGGCTCAACTTTTAGATCAGCTCAATCACTGCTTAGGCAGACACTGCCAGCGCAGTCGACGTCAACGGAGGAAACAACAACAGCAACAACAACAGCAAGAAGAGCAACAACATCTACGACGACAAATGACTGCCTGTTAACTAACAGCTGTCAATTACAGCTGCCGCGCTGTCTGTTGAGTAGCTCGGCTGGGCTCTCTCTTCGTCTCTGCTCTTCTCGTTTCGTATCTTTCGTTTCGTTTTTGGCGCTCTGCCCGCCTGCCAAAGGTAATGAACGTTTATTTTGCATGTGTTTGCTTGTATCTCCCCTTGTGTGTATGTGTGAGTGCGACCGAACGGTCAACAGAGCCCACCTTAATCATCCCACCACATCACTCTCTCACCCCTGACAAGCCCTTCGGCAACTCTGTAATTAAAGTGCAGCTCGTGAGCTTACTTCGTGTGCTTACGACTTTATTAAGTCTTCGTTTCTCTACTGTTTTTCTTTGTTGTTGCTTTCCTGTTCTTGCATTCTCTCAGGGCTGCTCCCTGCGAGTTCCCTCAGCCTTTTCACTAACTGCTAACTTTAATAAGTTATGACACTTTTAGCGCCCGTTCTGGTTGCGTGGGTGGATGGCTGTTCGAGTTGGTGGGTGTGTGTGTGTATGTGTGTGCATGCAACCCCTTTTGCCACACACCGCTTGCCACAAGAAGTTCATTGAAGCGCATAATCGCATGTTAAATGTGTTGTAATTAAAATATTAATTTCTTTGGCGACTTTGCTTTGGGTGCTTACTTTACGGCCTTTTTTGTGTTTTAGTCGCTTCGTTTTGCCTCTTCTGGTGTCTGCCAGAGTCGTTAATGTTGCCTGTCTTGTGGTTTTCACTCAAGTGTAATTATAGTTTTTTTTTTTGGCCACATATGTATACGCTTGGCTACCAACAAGAAGGCTCATAAATTGACAAAAGTTATAGAACAGTTGACTGACTGTCTGAGGCTTGCCGACAAAGGCTGCGCCAAAGCTAAGAGAAAAGCTATGTCTAAGAAAAGTCCTCGATCTTTCAGTCAAGTCAGTTTATTGCAATATACCCTTCCGATTCTTTGAGATATATCATTCTCTCTGCTAATGTCATATGACAATAGTTTTTTCCGATACCTTGAGAATAAAAATATTTCTCACAGTTTCATCAACCTTATTTTGTTGGCCTTAAATTTTCAGGATATGAGAAGGTCTGCTTTACAAGGCAAATGAAATTCACCCTCGATAAAAATGAGACACCTTCGCGGGGGCGACCCGAGGCATATGGAGATATTTATATTCATTAACCTATATACAAGAGCAAATTGCCACACTTAACTTTGCCACAGACAGATTCCAACTGAATAAAATGGAATGAATTTGGAGGGCTTGAAACGAAATGACATGGCCCGATACAGTGGGAAAGTGGCGACAAATTGCCATTAACATAATTTATACAAAAGCGTAGCATTTCTCGATTCTCAGGCTCATTGTCATTCTCGATTCTCATTTCCATGCAGATGTGTTATGAGCAAGTATCTGAAAATATTGTATAAATATTTGTATCTAGCTTGAAGGCGAGTATCTTTGACTCAATAGATTTTGATTAAATTTAAGGCAGGATTAGGTAAATCGAAAAAGTTAAAGATAAAGTCTCAAATCTGGTCGAAGAGGGGAAGGAAGACGAAATCGGCATTGCCAAGTCAACGACATCATAAACCATAAAAATATCAACTACCCAAAAGAACGAGTTTGACTTCTATTCCGAAACAGAGCAGGGCAGCACATTTCATTTGATATCACAAGTCTTGTTCAGGGAAAATTACATTGATGAGTGTAGAGAGACGTTGGTCGAGTATGGGAAATAATTTGGTCACGTGCGGCAAGGAAATCGAACCGAGAGCCAGAACTTACCGGAGACCATAGAGCTCCACCCTGAGCTTTCACGCATTCCGTTTATGTTTATGGCTGCCTTATTTTTATTTTCATTTGATCTGTGTGGGTCTGTCGGTCTGTCAGACTGGTCTAACCGCCTCCTTGTCCCACTGAGCTTATCAGCTGTTAGACTTCAGAGGGTTGGAGATGAAAATAGATTTTTGCTTTCTTTGGTTTTCCTGTTTGGAATTATTCTGTGGGGGTTGCTAAGTCGGTAGCTCATTGTCCTGTATTGAGGCTAGGATAAGCATCAGGCATATAAATTGAATTGAAATGCAATTTTTGTTGTTCTCGTTTGTTTGCGGACAATTAGAGAAATGAACTAACAACCATTTGACAATTGAGTAAAGCAATCTAAACTATTTGATTCACGCAACGATATTTTTAGGAGATTTCCACAGAACAGAATTACATTTTTTTTTTCTTTTCTTTAATTTGTTGTTTCTTTTCAAATGCGCAAAGCGCCCTCTGCCAGCGGAAGCTAGATCATTTCAATTCTAGCTCATAGCAGCGAGCTTTAATTCGTGTGCTTCCGGCCAGCTGTGCAGAATTTAATCAAAGAAAGAGTGAAACCAAAAATATTGTCTTCTCGACATGAAAAATATTTCGAAAAGGTGCTAAAGTGTTGGCATAAAGAAGTATTAAGACCAATTTATTTTTTTCTGGGAATCAAGATCTCTTTAATTTTTGACACTTTACATGACCGAAGTTTTGGAAGGGCTACACTGGGGCGTTTGTCTTTCAAGTCTCTGGGGTGCTTTAAATAATTCTTGAATTGTCTCAACGTCAACGCCGCTAATGAGCAATGTCTGCGGTCTTCGTAACAGGTGAAAGATCCTCAGGGGCTAAACAAAAAAAAAAAAATAAATAAAATAAAGAAGGAAAAAATTGGTAGCACATTCGTACAAATTCGTATACATATAATTGTGGTCAGTCTCGATTACAAAATGCGTGCATCCAGAAGCGATTGCCATGCACGACTGCGGCCAGACGGCCGGGTCCATTTAATAACAAATATCCTACATGAGGGTAGTTTTCACCAGAAACAGCGACAGTGGAAATTTCATTTTGTATTTTTTTCCTTACAAATATATTTTTTTTGAGCTTTGCTTGAGTTTTTTTTTCTTTTGGTTTCTCAACCGACTGGTCTGGGTTCAAATAATGAGCAAAAATAAAAAAGTCAGACCTCTGGATGCCCTCAATGATGATGATGGGGACGGCCAGACCTCTGTCTATGGGACAGAGACAGACAGACGGACGGGGAGTCAGACAACAAGCTTGAAACATCATAGAAACATGGAGACTTCAACTCTGGCCATTAACTTTGTATGCCTATCACGTTTGAGCTTAATTTTTTGTTTATAACACCTTCTCCAGCTCCTAGCATCTTTTCACACATGTCTTTGAGTTTGGGGTTGTCACTCGCATCTGTATTGGGGTAGACCCGTTTAACTTTGTTCTTGTCACAAAATAAAAAAAGGCCCTTAGGCGGGTTGATTATATTTTCGTAAAGCCTTGTACTCTTTTTGTACGGAACAGCTTGTAAGGGTTTTGAAAAAAGAGGAAATTTCAAAAAAATGTTCGCTCCACAAAGTTAGCTCAGTTTGATTTAGTCTTTTTATTTATTTTGTCATATAATTATAGCATACATATTCTCTGCTCTTTTCTACAAATAAGGCCAACCTTGGTCCGTGACATATAGTTAGCTGATCTTGCTCAAGTATATCGGATTAAAAAAAATATATATTTCAGTACTTCTCTTTAATTGGTCGCTTTAAAAAGAGTGTAGAATCCTTAACAATTCTCAAGTTTTCCTTTCTAGTCTGGGTTTTTTTTTTTTTGTTATAAATCAAATGTGATATTCTATGTTTTGGCGGCTTAGTTGCCAGGCTGTAAAGCCCCAACGGTTCATATGACCATGACCATTAAGCAAGTGTGGCTAATGGGCCAGTCAGAGATCTGGTTGCTTTGTCTTTGGCTTGCTTATTAAGTATTATTTGGTTTGTCTGGGTCTTCAATTTTTGGTTGCTGGAATCTCTCTAGAGAGATTGACTTGTATAGGATTACAACACCGCACGATTTGGTAGGCAATCGCAGATCTTTAAATTTTCAAAGAATTTTAGACTTTATCTGGTTATGTTTTCAACTTAAATATTTGAGGTAAAATTCATTAAAGTTTTAATTTTATTTTGATAAGAAGATTAATGAAAAAAATTAAAGAATTAGATACAATATGTCAGGGTATATAATTGGTTCCGCATCTACGCATTTTTGATGACTATATGATGTATTTTTTGACAGTTAGCGATCGATTGACATATAAGAAAAACCAAATGCTTCTGTTTATTTCTACCCTTTTGTTGCATTTATCATTCATTGATATATGTGTGTGTATTGTGAATATATTAATCCCAAGAGGCAATTCCCTTAACCTCGACATTAAGGGGAAACTACTTTAATCCTTTCTAAGTAAAAATGCCGCCTGCTGTGCCCATCAAAATGCAACATTTGTGCACGAAAAATGAACCCTAAAAGGATGCAGCCAAACTGCTATTCGAGAGGATCAGGGTGGCATGTCCTTGTGGCACAAACTCGCTTGATTACCGCTCAGTATGAGTTGACTGACATTGTTGGCAGACACACGCTCAAAATATGCAATAATTCAAAATAATTTAAGCAAACAATTCAAGTGGTTTAAGAACCCAAAACCCAATACAATGCCCGAGTTGAGTAGTAGGCAATAACAACAACAACAACAACAACAGCAGCAAGAATAACCACAACAGCAGTATGAGAAACATTAACCAACGAAGCCTGCACAGAAGGATAAGCACACTGGCGCTGACGGTGAGGCCGGCCACGTTGACTTGATGAGCGTCATTCCTGCAACAGTCGCAACGGCACGTGCAGTAAACGTTGCTGCCACACACACACACACACACACATACTCACTCACTTACACATTCAAATGCCATCTCACTTGTGGAATAGCTGAGTTGAGTCTGAGAGACTTTGGTTTCCAGGGATATGCCAACTTGCCTGTGTGAATATCTGAAGTGCTTACCTGAAACAGAGAAGAAAAGAGAGAGAGAGGGGTGAATAAGATTATAATTTTTAATTAAATTTTATGTTTCAACATTAATTAAAAGCTTTAATATACATTTTATGCTCGGGCTTTAATGTCTCCAGCAGGCCATGCCAATTAGAAATCGTAAATATGCGACCTAACTCCAACTCCCTCCAGCCAAGTCAATAAAATCAAAAACAAAACCAAACAGAAATCTGTATATTTTTACACCCACAAATGGCAGGAAGTAAAAGAAAAATGTGTCGGGAAAATAAAAACCAAACCAAACCGGGACTCAAATTGTATGACAATTAAAAAGGGAACAATCACAAAATTTTTATTCAGGGTGCTCAGGCCATGTAAAGCGCTTAATCAACCAGGACCAGACGCGATTTGTCGACAAAAAAAAAAAAACAACAAAGCAGAAATTTAAAAATGTTTCAAATTTAGCTGGAAAATATGCGAAATAAAAATGTATATATTAAAAAGCGTCAACATGCGTTCGAGCCGGAATAACAACGGACCAGATAAACCACACCGCGAACAGACCAAAAACCCTGAAATTGAATCAGGCGGAGCTCTCGCCATACCCGATGTCAGGCCAGTAAAAGGCAATTCTCGCAGACAGAAAAAAAAACTGACCAAGTAAGAAGAGTAGGAGCAAATCAGCTGGACTCCACGGCCAACATCCTTCATATATATAGATTTACCCACTTCCCCAACTACTCAGAGCTGCATTTACCACTCGTAGCTGTGCGGCAAGTACCAAAACGCTAATGTGAGTCTAAACACGGCCGAACCAACGAAACCGATTTCCGCAAAAGGGGCCAAACAGTTCAAAGTACCGCAAAGCACAGTGGGACAAGTAATCAAGAATGTGAGTAGATTGATCTGGGTTTCTTCACAAAAATCATCCAGACTTTCCCAGTCTAGAATTTCAAGAACCCATTTCAACTCTTTGTTTTACAATTCTAAAGTTATCTTTGGTATAAAACTTATCGAATGATATTGATCTAATAATCGTAATAAAATCCTTGAACCTCATTTGAATACGGCCCATTGTATTAACCCCAAACCATTATGAAAATATATAAACCTTTTTGGCTTGCACCCTCGCCACATTGCCACCACCACCACCTCTGCCACTGCCACTGCCACGGCCACAACACCACTTCCCTTTCACTGCAAAGAAGCCCGGCTGAACGGCAACCCCTCAACGTCATCATCATCATCATATCAACATCAAGTCATGGACTTTTTGAAATGGAACTTTCAACACCGGAAGCAGCGTGTTGCATGTATTTATGTAGATATTAGCGTAGCAGCTAGCCCACTAGCCCTTCTCACTCCATTCAAATATCAAAGAAAGCAAAAAAAAAAAAAAAAAAAAACACTGCACCCACCCTGCCCTTTGAGCCATTTTGTTGAACCTTATGGCCACCAGTGCCTTGGTCCCTGGGTGGTGGGGTGTTTCTATATTGTCGTCGCTACTGTCCTTGGCTCTGGATTTTTTTTTTATAAGCGCGACTATAAACCAGATTTGGCAGCACATTCTTTCTACCTCTCGCTCTTTTCTGCTCTCCTTCTCTCTGCCTCTTGTTTCTTTAACAATGCACAACACGTCAGGGTGTATAAAGGAAGCTGTGCGTCAAGGTATAGAAAGGACCAACATGGCAAAGCCAGTCAAATTACCGGCGTGTTTGTGCTTGTGTATGTGTGTGTGCCCCACGGTGAAATGTGCTGGGGAGCTCAACGTGAAGGAGAAAAACAAAATATTTTGAATGAAATTATGCATTCATAACCGCTGACGAGACTTATAGAATCTAGAAAATGGGGGACAAGGAAACGCCAAACTGTGTGTGAAGCCCAATGGGGCAGGTGAAGGAGCTTCAAAGGAGCACTGTACAGTCAAAAAGATTTCAATTGGTTCGGGTTTCTTTCTAGGGCACACAATAGGGGTTTTGATTTTTGAAGAACTCAAAGCCAGAAAAGGTATTAAATTGGACAGAGAAAGTATTAAGAGGAATACATTTAGTTCAGGCATTTTTCTAGGAAACTAAAGGTTTTCAATAGGAAATTTTAAAGCGAAAAAATATATTATATATATAGTTAAAACTAGTAAGTGAAGAAAACATCTGTGATCCTCCAAAAGTTACCCACAATATAATCAAGATATATAGAGCAATCGATATAGTGATATATGTCTGTCTGTTTATTCGTATGAACGCCTGGATCTGGAGACTTTAAGAGCTAGAGCTAGGATATGAGATCTCTATGATTACACGCTGTGTAGGTTGTACTCTTCATGTGTCTTTTTTGAAGCTTTAACAATTTTATGTTAAAGAAGTATTATACTCTTTAATTAACATGCTCAGTATTGGTATCTAGATTTCCTTGTATCAAGCCTTGAGAGTTGTAAATCGCGTTTAACTTCGATAAACTTAGGTAACTGAGGAACATCTTTGAGAATTTAAATTTCTAAACCATCGGAACAAAACCAAAAAAGAGAAATTTTTGGTGCAAAATTAACAATACAAAATACAATAAAGACTGAAACACGAAAACAGACCTGTCTTAAAATATAAACATTATTAAATGCATATTGTGTAAGCAAATACCTATACAAAGCACAATATAAATTGTCAAAAGCAAATGTTTATTCAAAAGAACAATTGAATTTGGAAAATTATGATGTCACTCAAAAATATGACAGTATGTTTCGATCCAAGGCGGTTTTGTGGCGGTATAAAAGGTCGGGTTGTCGAGGGTCTTTAGACATTTCTATTCTGTATTCAAGATGTTGAGTTTTTCGATATTGCTATTAGGAATTTCCTGCACTGTGGATGCTTCTTTTGTGGGGGTCACATTGCCTCAACTGAATGCACAGATCGTGGGTGGTAGAGCCACTAGTGTTGAGCACTTTCCATGGCAGGCATCAGTTCAGTTCCAAGGTATTCACATATGCGCAGGATCGATTATCACTCCATATCATATCGCGACTGCAGCTCATTGCATAGACGGAATGAACCCTGTTTTCGTAAGGGTTCGTGTTGGCTCTTCTAACTTATACTCTGGTGGGCATTTAGTAGCCGTATCTAGCATCCAGTCTCATGAAAACTTTAATCGTACAACTTTGGAATACGATATTGGCCTTATCCGCTTGTTCCAGCCTTTAACTTTTACATCACATATTCGGAGCATCTCGTTAGCCTCATCAGTTCCCGCTAGTGGTGCTGCTGCTTCCCTATCTGGATGGGGTAGCTTGTCTAACACTCCCATCCTTAGCCAATTGAACTATGTAAATGTAAGTATGATCAGTCAAGAAAAATGCAGGTACATTTATGGCAGGAAAATCAAGCATGGCATGAGTTGTGCTGCTGCTAACGACAACCATGCCTGCCTGGGAGAACCGGGTGCTCCATTAGTGTCTGGTGGCCAGCTCGTTGGTGTGGCCTCTTGGGGCAAGGTCTGTGCTCGAAGAACCTATCCTGGTGTGTATACCAGTATTCAAACTATCTATTCCTGGTTGAAAAGTAAGTTCGAGAAATGAAACATATTAAAAAATAAAAATTCATATGAAAAAAAAAAATATTTTCAGTTCTTTCATTTTAAATGTCAAGGCGTCGGCCACATTTAAATTTATAGATATCCTGTACTTCTGGTAGGATATGTCAGTAGATGATATACTTGTTCAGAGTGATCTAGATCCGGAAATTAAAATATTAGATAAGTAGATGGATTGAGCCGACTTCGTATATCTTTGTGGTTTTAAAGATTTCTCTCGATTCGAGATAGTCACACAAAGAAGCGGCCAGATGAACAGATCTAGTCACCAAGAACTTCTTTGATTCAGCACAAAGATAACGAGAGACAGCTGCTTAGAGGCCAGGTAAACAGAGATAGAACTAGATTCCAAATGACTGTCCAGACCATAGGCTCCATTTGGAATCGATACTAAGCTAATTGCAATTTAAGCTTGTAGCTAGACATCAAGTCAAATTAACTAGTGTTTCTTAGTCCAAGCTTGTTTCACCCTTTAACTCGTGCCAACCCTTAAGCCCTTCAATCAAATCCGATATATAGGCGAGGCCCAACCCTTCCTTTGAGGATTACCTTCTGTTGGCCGTAACAAGTTGTTATTGTTTGTTGCTGTTGTCGTTGTTGGCTGTTGTTTAATTTAAAAAATGTCACGCAGGCTTAAAACCAAATACTGGCCCAATTCATCCCCAACTCCGTTCGTCCCCTTTCCACCGAATACGCTAGCACATGCATGAGGAACATCAATGAAATGTGTAAGCCTTTGACTTGATGTCGCTGCCGCTGCCACTGCCAACTGCGAGTGCCGCTGCAGCTCCTGTAAAGGGTTCATCCTGGGCAAGTTGCAGGCCACTGGCAAACCTGTTTCAAGCGCAGCGGTAAAAAAAAACTCGTTCTCAAGGGTTTCGAACCAAGTTGACCGGTGGCCAGTCGGCCGGCCGTTTGGTCGGTCAGATATGCCATGTGCCAAAAATTACCCAAGGTACGGGGGCATAAAATCTCAATATTCACATTCATAAAATAATACTCGTAAGTGTAGTATGAAAAATTAAAGAAGAAAAGAAAACAAAACAACTGATTGCCGAGGAACTGAGCTGAGCTGAGCTGGGCCGAGTTGAGCTGAGCTGAGCTGAGTTGAGTTGAGGCATTGAGTGTGTGTCGCGTGTTTCATCATAACTTTGAGCAGGGGTTGGGGTCTCAGGGCTAAAAGAACGGTAAACGTTTTTACGATAACATCTGCGGCAACACGGTGTTGCGATTTCCAATTGTGCCGCACTGACATGCCACAAGGGTTGCTCGATTCTGCAGGAGGGGAAAGCCGTACTCGCCGTTCCCTTTGCTAGCTGTTCATTGCATAATTATGCCATTGTCCAATGAAGTTCGTAATGCTGCCGATATAATCTAATTTGTTTTGGCTTTGGATTTGTCACGACGTAGGGTGGTTTTCTTCGTTTTGGCAACGACCAAAAAATATCGAAAAGTCGAGGGGGTTTGGGTTGAGAAATGACACAATGACCCAAAAGCTGATACATTTTCTGTTTCTTTTTTTCCAGCTTGAAAGAAATGCTCGATAAGGACATGCAAATATTTCACGGATGGAGGGCATTTCAGCTAACAACAGATGTCAGAACAGTTAAGAGTGTGCCACCAACGACACCTACACTGTCACCTCGCCTGACACAACACCTGAGCAGAAAGTTTGGAAGCTGTGGGAATCTGTGGGAAGCAGAAATTCAAGATGTTGGCAATAAAACATGGTGGCCAACAAATACCACAAAATCCACCAAACTTAAAACGCACTTCATAACTCATTTGTTGCAACTGATAGCTGGGGACTGCCAAGTGGCATGCCACACCATTATTTCCACCTCTGCCGAGTCGTTCTTCCGAAAACAAATCCCATCAAACTCAACCCCTCGCCAAGTCCACCAACTTTTTCATTCGATTCTCTCACTCTCCCTCTCCCTCTCACCTTCCCTCCCTCTCTGTCTTTCTCACACATTTTTCCCTCTTTCATTTTGCCCAGATTGTCTGTGTATTTGTTTGGCTGTTTGTCTGGTGTATTTGTTGGTTGGCTCATCGTGTGTAATGGCAACGCTTTTCACTCTTTTGTATTTGATTTTCGAAATTGTAATGCAGCAGTTTCATTTCGTTTGACTTTTTTGCCCTTCTCCATTTGACTTTTGCCAGTGTGACGAATGTGGTACATTTGTCAAATTAGCCTGTACAACCAGGATCTCTGGAAGCTACAGGAAAAGACTTTTGGTCTTGAAAGTTAACTCACTGTCATATGCTGGAAAATTCCTGAGAAGAATGCCAATTTTTCAGTCAAATCATTGCTAATATGTCTTCTGGGTACTTCTGGAAAATGGGTTTCTCAATCCTATAAATATTTCAATTCAATTGTTTTCGAGGTTTTGAAGAACTAGGATTTTTAATTTTAATTCCAAATATTTCACCTTCTCCCGAAACTGCTATTTTTAGGAATATAATATATATCAGGTATTTTTGAGATTATTCAGAATCCATGGTATGCAAGTTTAGTTGACCTAGGAGTACTTTTGACTTCGATCAAAACAATGTATATATATATATATATATATAGACTTGTTAAGAAAATAGTTTCTTTTTTTGGGGATTTTCTATATTATTGAAAGCACCTAAAAATATATTAGAAACTATTTTCTTAACAAGTCTATGTTTTTTTTGTAAGACTTCTGTGGGTTTTATTCACAGGTCATATTCTGTCGATCTCCTAAGAAGTTATCCGTCCTGTTTTTAATATTTAATACATATAGTATTTTCCAGCTGAGTATGATGATATGAATTTTCCTAAACCATTATTTGTGTCTTATAACTTGAACAAGGCATAAAAGTATTTGTTCCGACAAAAGTGATAAAGCGATTTATTTCAGGGTATTAGACAAATCGTTACAGTCTAAATGGCTTTGCCAATTGGCAGCCTTGCTAAATGACTGAATGACTGACTCTTTAATGTATATGTGTAAGCGTGTATTTGTGTGGTGTTATTGAACTGAACTTGACATTTTGCACTGGCATTCGTAAAAAGCCCCCACAGAGGCAAGATAGGAGCGGGCCACAAAAGCGGCCGACCAATGTGGTTCTCTGTGTGCGAGTATATTTGTAATAAAAAGGATAATACCGCCACAAAAACATTCACATACTCTGACACACGTTTACAAATCCATTGAGCTGTGCTGACCCGACCCCAATTGAAGCGTCGGGGCCAACAACAAGCAGAGAGAGAGACAGCTGCCAGTTTGGCTGCTTGGGATGGCGGTGTCGGTGGCAGTGATGGTCGCCGATCCATTGGCCCTACACGAATCATAAAAGTAAACTCATGGTGATGGGGTGGGCAACTGAATAGGCCCAGGCAGGATAACACAGCAGCGCGTTTATAAAATTATTCGAATAAAAAAGTGAAGGAAAAAATACAGAAAAATATTGAATGGACTGCCCTCCACTCGGCTCGGCTGGCTCTTCCATATTTTGGCTCTGTGCGAGTTGTGAACATAAAAAAAAAAAAAAACGATTCGGAGCTGTCGCGTGTTAAAAGAGAAGAGACACCGCACAGGACAAGGGATAAAAATAATCGGGGTAGGGAATGAGTGTGAGGTTTTTTCAGGTAAGCACAAAGATTCACTGTCTAGGTCCTGAACCTGATCCTGAACCGCTTTCTGGTTGCATATTAAAGCCCATTGAGTCGGGCTTATTGAATTTAAAATTGTGTTTGATTCTTCACTTTAAACAGTCATACTGTTTGGGCCCTTTAAGTCCATAATCGTAATCGTAATAAATTTCCTCAATGCTGAACGTAATTAACACGTTTTAACGCAGAGACTCCGACACATTTTCCGATATCCTTGGGTTAAACGGAGCCTGGCAAAGTGACCGAATTGAGGTGTGGCGGCTGGTGGGCGCGTGTGTTGGTATATAGCGAGGCTGTTTTTTGCAGCAAAGGAGGTCAGTTGTTCGGCAAGAGCTTAAATATGTTGTCAGTCAAGTCCGGTAAGAGATTTTCATTGTGTTTTGGATCTCGGCACAACTTAAAGCCAAATTAAAATTGACGCTGGAAAGTGCGGAGATTTTAATTAGTTGTTATGTCAACGTAATGAGGCTGATGTCATAAGGTCTACGGGGTGGCTTGTTTTTTTTTATTGAACTTTAACTGAACTAAAGGGGAAGGGACCTGATTAAAGCCCAGAGGGAGGGTGTGACAGAATACAGTGCCATTTAAAATGTGTTGATGAAAGAACTGATTTTAATTACTTTGATTCGTATAAAAATTTGCAGTCAAAAAAAAAAGATTTTGTTTTCAACTTTTGGAATAATCAGGTATTTCGTTTTGGTATCCTGTAAATACTTGTGGGTTCTTAAGGCTTAGAGGAGACGTCGTAAAACTCAGAGCGTTAAGCCCAGATTGGTAATGAAATCAAGTTTTCTGTCTGTTTGTATTTGAACAAATCTAGACAAGTTAATATCATCAAAGGGAAATTTTGAATACAGAATTTTCGTCAGATCAGGCCCATATATTACGTAGCTGTCATGGGAATCTAAGAGGGTTTTAGGGAAACCTTCTTCTACTTGTAGATAGGTAGATAGCTGACATAGGTGTATCGAGTGTCACCTAGATCGATCTTTTATCTTTTGTAGCTAGCATACAGATCTGTATCGGTCCTTGGAATAACTCAGATAGCCTAATCTTTATGAAGTTTTATATGTGAGATATGGGAAGTTAGTAACTTTCAATAAATAATTGGAAGCATATTTAAAATGAATGTTTCTTATATTATAAGATGTTTCCATAGAACATTTTTGAGAGGTCGAACGATGTCTCAAAAACCCCAAGAACTCTTTCATGGCTTTAGTCAGCTTAACAAAATACCATATTGAATTCTTTCATGTTTATAATGGATTATATATAATCCATAAATTCTCAGATATTCTAGTTTAATTTTATAATAAAATATACTCTTCATTTGTTGAATACCGACCTGTCTTATCGTTAGACAGAGCTCATAATACATTTTAATTGTCTTTAAAATTAAGTTGAATAAAATTTACAATAGGTTTTCCTCAACTAAAACATCGTTTTTTTTTTCTTTAATTTGCAGACGCTTCTCGTTTTCTTTGGTTATTTTTCTTGGTTGCGACATAAACTGGCACAACTTTTTTATTTTCCTATTTTAAGAAAGGAAAAACTGAAAGAAACCCACAGAATATGACAACTGAGAGCTCTTGGAAGGCCACCAAAGCGTGTGCTGGCTCATTAGGAGATGCTGGAAGGGATACTTTTCTTTTACTCTCATTTTCCCCATTCAAATTTTTGCATAGCTCGAAAAAAAGGGACATGCAATTAAATGACACAAAAGCGGATTACCGCTCAGCTAAACCAACAGAGTACATGAGTGAAGATGATAAGAAGCCAAAAAACGTGGAACTAAGAAGAAAAACTATAAAAACTTTTTTGAATTTGTGGAAAGAATTAAAGACTAAATTAAAATGATTTTTATGAAAATTGACTCAACTAAACAAAATAAAAATAAATAATGTGCTTGTGTGTGTTTGAGTGTGTGTGATAATTATAGCACATTACTGGTCTGTCCTATGCCGTCCTCGCGGTCTTGGTTGTCGCACGGCCTGCCTGACAGTTTGTCTGCCTTTCGGTCTCTCTATCTGTTTGAACTTGGAAACTTGATTTTGCGGAAGAAGGCAGCCGTGGCGGCAAGAACAACAACAACGTGCAACATCTGGCGCTAAGTATAAAATGTGATATACACAGGGACTCACGTGTATAGACATATCCTGAGTGTGGCAGGCTTTACCTTTTCCCGTTTGTCAGTAACTGTTCCCAGAACCGCGATTCCCTCTTTAAGGCTGCGCGCGCAGCAACCAAAATCAAGAGGGCCTGCCCGTCAGTTAGGACAGGCCAGGAGGTACCACAATCGGCGGTGAGGCATCGGGAGGACCAAGACCTCAAACAGGACACAGTGCAAGGCACTGCTGCCTTTGCCAATCTACCGCGGCCACTGCCACTGCCACTGCCGCTGCCTTCAAGCTGCTTCAAGTGGCCATACCAAAATAAAAAGGAAGTTAGGCAAGAAATTAAGTTTTTTTCTTTTTTCTTTTCTTTTTTTTTTTGCTTGGCTTTCGCTGTGAAAAAATTGAAAGCACAGCGCAAAACTTTAAAAGCCGAAAGCAGAAAGTAAGAAGGAGTAAAGCAAACGGGCTCGGGGGGGCTGGGCGGGGGTGGGTTTTGTGAGTGAGGAAGCGGCAGGCAGGCAGGCAGCGTGAGAACATTTTCATGCAGGATATTTTTGGCTGCCTTTGCCGCTGTTGCGCTGCTGCTGCTCATCAAGAGTTGAAGTTGAACACACCCTGGTGGGAAGTTTGCTACCCTACCAAAGTCACACACACAAAATCACACACACTAACACCAATGTTGCAGCCGAGCACATTCACACACTTTTATTCCTGCTTATACACAAAAATATTTTCTGCCTATAAAATATCCCAGTATTCTCAACACTTCCGTGTTTCGGCTTAGTTATTCGTCCAAAGCGAGAGAGCCTTCTCCCTCTCTCGGTCTCTGCAAATGCACATGCGCTTTACCCTAGCTCTTGCGCGCTCTCTCTTTCTCTTTTAAAACTCCCTCGCTCTGCCTCTCGCAAAATACTGGGCTGGCTGTGCTGCCTTTCCGCTCGCTCGTGTTGTTGTTACTGGCAAAGTGCACTTCACTGGCTGAGTAAATATGTATAGGTCTGTATTTTGTTGTTGTTTGCTTTATTTTCGCCGAACTCCTTTTATGCTGGTGGGGATTTTGGTTGTGGTGGTGCGGTCTGCGAAGTTGTCGGCCAGAGATGTGCGGGGTGTTGGTGTTGTGTATTTTTACAAGTGTTTAGTCAAATTCGTAAGGCATAAAAGTAGGGAGCGCGAAATCGCCTGAATGGAATAATGGAGTGGGCAGGATTTTCTGTTGTTTTTCAAGGAGACAGGGCCAGAGCTCTATGGGAGGGCGGGGCAAGGGAATGGGGTGTTTTGTTTACAAACGTGAGGTAAAAGTTGCTAGATTCTCTCCAAAAAAAAAGGCGGGCAGCATTTTTATATGGAAATTGATTTTTGTTGTGACAAAATGCGACGGCGTAGATAAAAGCGAGAAAATTAAATTGCCAGTTGCCTGATAACAAAGTTTTTCAACTAGAATTGCAGACTAAAAGTGAGGACCTCTTGCAAGCTAAATGCTTGCTTAAAATTTAAAAGCAAAAAAATGAAAAAAAAAATCTTTACCATAATTCTGACAGCTCACAACAGATGATTGACAATAAGTTTGTCTTCTCTCACTTATTCATGCCAACAAATTCCGAAATTTAAATAACTCTGCACCCGCAAACAAAAGAACCCAAAGAAGATCATAGCAGACAGAAGAAATAAAGAGAAAAAAAACAGATGATTGCGAACCAAAACAAAAGCCAAGCCAAAACAAAGAAAACTGTGCAATTTACAAAACTACAGACAGCAAAACAGCTGTCAGGAGCCAAGACGATCAGGTAGTTAGCATGCAATACATAAATGCAAGGTGCAAAAAAAAGAGGGAAATTTTAAACAGAAGCCACGACAATGATAAGTAAAAGTCTGTGTGGTTGTAGTCGGGATGATTAGTATGTTAAAAGCAATGCGGATGGATGATCGACAGCAACAGCCACCACCACAATAGTCAATGGGGGTAGACTCACTCACACAGGTAGGCCAACCTGCATGAGCCAGCAGAGCTGCTGTTTCTTCCTGTGCCCCCTCGCCACTGCCATCTTTCCAGCCTGTTGAGCAGCTGTCGTTAATGAGCCACCGCCACCGCCACACACACACAGACACACATTATTCTGCTCGGGTTTTGCCCAAGTGATCTTTTTTTTTGTAGATTTTGTTTGTCTACTCTTAAAGCCGAGTAAATGCAATCTCCGTTTACAGCACATCTAATCTTTATTGACGGCTTTCCAGATCCCTTTTTCTACTCGGACTATTTTCTATTTGTCAAACAAACAATTTCGTTTCCATTTCATTTGAAGGGGAAAGATAAATGGTTTTGCTCAATGCCGCAGGTTATCCTGCCCGGCAGGTATGTGGTGTTCTGCTCACCGATCCTCGACAGCTGAACACGCATGATTCCTTCGAAGGAAAACCAGACTGACGAAGAACTCGTCTACCTTCTGGCTTAACGGCCTGCATGTTGCTTCTAGATGGACGATGTAGTTTTTGTAGATAAAAAGGATTTTCGTGTTTTTCTTCAATTATAGCGATGAGGGAAGTTTATTTTCTTTACTTCTTAAGATAATCTTTTGAGTATCCATGGAAATAATTTGATGTGCACTTCCAACTACAAATTAAAGTTTGAATTCCTTTTTAAGATAAAAAGTATTCATTTTCTTATCGAATGAAAAATTATCTCTCTAAAGATTATAATAATGATTTGTGTTCCTTAGGAGATCGCCTATAAAATTTGGAACGCATATTTTATTAGAGGTTGATATTAACTAATATATAGTACTAAATCTATATAATTAAGACTAGAAGTTCAGATACCCATTAGGTTGTATTCTGAACCCCGTCGAAGAATACACAAACTTCTTGAAGTCTTGTCATATGCATAGGGCTGATCAGTATGTGACTTAGACTGATTATGGTTGGTATATGACCTTTATGATCTAGTCGACCCATCCGTTTGAAATGATATGCATATATCTCCATAAAAGAGATTCATAAATTTTTGAACTATTCCTACAACCAATTTGATTCGTATGACAATTATATGATGAACATGCCTCCAATTAATTGTCTACAGATCTGGACTAATCTAGAGATATATTTTCCTTAGAAAGACTATAAAACTTATAGCTTAAAGCCACAACAATTTTGGCTTTAATAAACCAAAGAAATCGTATGTATTATGGGAATTATAGAAAATGTCCCAGGAAGTATCGAATATGCTCGTATGGGATATCTGAAAGACTTATTCTTTCCGTTAAATTAGAGCTAATTAAATAGCATTTAACCAAACTGATAGTAAGCTGATTAGCAATGATTATTTAACACTAAATCAAAGACACCCGAATGTGAATTAACTGCGACTGCCACCACCACCAATTAAGTGTGGAGTTCCGCCAAAACAAACTCACATATAAGATGTGATTTTAATCTGTTTCCGTTTTGTTAAATAGACACAGAGATAACTTACATAAGTTAGTCGCAGGACAACTTCTCGTCCCTGAAGTTCCAGGCCAAAAAGAACACATACACACAGACAATACACAAACCGTTTTCGTAGGCCTGGCCTCATCTTGGGCTCTACATGGTAATGTAATTTTTATGCTGATTGCGAATTTCCACATTTCCGGGCGATGTTTACAGTGGTTCGCGCTCTTCGTTGTCCAAGGCATTAAGGCCCCCGACATATTTCTGAATCGTGAGTATGTGAGGCTTTGTGATTTAAGGGGGTGGGGACTTTCGGAATTATAGCCCATAATTATTTTTATTTTCACTGCTGTCCATTGTCGCTAGGCTAGCCGAATTGAGGGGGTTCTCCGTTGGGCTTTTGTTTTATTACGCACTTTTAAGCATCGCCTTTTGTTTAAGCATTTGCCTGCCTGGGAGTTACGTTTTAATCAGCAGCATTAATTTAATTTAATTTGATTTAATAATTCCCGCAAAATATGTGCGCGAATATGTTTTTATATGAGCCTTTTGGGGCGCTAAGTATGTCTAAGTGGTTCCGACTTCCATCGCTCTGACCCACACTCTATTACTGGCTCTATTGTCTCCTGGTTAGAGGCTTCTGTGCTCATTGTAGGGAATTTGTTTTGTCTGCGGTCGTTCATTAAAAATCTCTACAGTCGCTTACTCTGAAAGACTGCACAATGCACTCGGCTGTCCATTAGGAAATTAACATTTGAGCAAGATACTTATTTTTGTTGGATCCTTTTAAGGGAATGAATAGGTTTAAGTGTTTACAAGATATTCAGAAATCTAGCAAGATAAAATAAGCCTAAAATTCTATAGCTTTACTCTAGATATAAGGTGAGGATCAGGTAGAAAATATCCAACTAAGTTGTCAATTCTATCACTAACTTCAAATTAGAATTAAATATTGAAATTTCACTAGATCGTGTTAATATGTTTATTCAAATGGATTAGTTGGCTCGTTCAAAGGAAATAATTTCGATAAGTTTGAATCATTCAAATGCCTCTTGCAATACGAAAATTCCTATGAGATTTGATATCGAGGAACATTTTTACAACAGAGAAAAAAAATCAAATTCGGTGCGATAAAATCGTAGAAATGATTTTTCATTTTCATTTAACATTTCAAACTAACAACACTTCAAAGGTTTCAATAACAACAACAATATACAAACAACTCAAATAAATATAACGGTAAATACATATACACACAAAATACCGTTATATGTACAAAAAAAAACTAACCAAAATATTGCAGAAAAACAGAAACGATGTTGACGTTGATATCAAGCTAGAAGAGACAGTGAAAGAGCGAGATAGATATACAGTATGTGTGAGTGAGATAGAAGTTGGCCCCCTCTGTCTGTTACGTGCTCATTTCAGCTACCTTTTTGGGCTGTCAGAGTGCTTGCCTGACTGTCTGTCTGTCTAGTTGGGTTTTTCGGGTTTGTTTGTGTGTTTACTCAAAATGTTAAAATCCTGTTTATTGGATTCAATGGTTTGTTAATTGCCAATTTCAACTCGTCCTCTCTGCTTGGCCTAAAAACTTTCCACACACACACACAAACACAAGCACACAGACAAATGTGTGCGCGGAAAACCTTTTGCGTTGCTTAGCCCATCGATGTTATAATAATTTCCTGGCTATGAAATTCATTTTGCAACCGCGTTGACATTGCCAAGTCTGGCGAAACTTTGTCGGCCACGACCACGACCACCTGCGAAAGTCTCTGTCATTTGTTGACTTCATTGCCACCGTCAGTGACATGATAGACCAGCCTGTCTGTCTCACTTCTTCCTCCGTCTCCCCTAGTCTTGGCTTCTTCTTTTTACTGCCTGCCTAACCAGCTAGTTAGTCCAACTATCGAGTTGAGCCAGCTACCGTTAGACTCAGTTGGCAGGCAACGTTTGCTCAAGTCTTTAAACTTGAGAATTATGTATACACTCGTTTGTATTTAGTGGGTGTCATTAAATTAACCCTCGACTTGAGCTTGGCATAAACAGTTTTAATGGGCCTGTAGATCCCCCTTTTTCCCGATTCCCTAGCCCATCGACTGAAGAACACACACAGGCTTTTGTGTTAATTTTACGAGCGACATTTAATGCCTTCGAGTCGTAAATGATCGGTTTTAAATCGGCGCTGGTTCATTAGCTTGAAATCAAGATATTGCTTAGGAATTTGACGTGCATAAATAATAAAGCAGTATCCGAGGAAATCTTGGAAAACAAACTTGAAATACTCTATTGGAAGTCTAGGCTTCTTTTTAATTAAATGAGGATGATCTTAAAATATTCAAACTGACTAATTGAATAGCTATAATATAAGCTCTGTAAAGATATAGAATCCAGATAGCATTGTGTGTTTCTGTCTCTATAAAAGAATTCATTTCAATTATACAGAATTTAATTCTCGGTATATAAAATTATAATAAATACTCTTGAAAAGCTAGTGGACAGCTTAAGAAACTTAATATTACAAGCCAAGGTTATAGCAAGTTGATCCATACCATGTTCCTTGAAGTATGTGATAGTCCTTCAGCTTAATGTTTCTTGTGAATTTTTGTTGTTTCCAACATAAAGTTAGCCACAGCTCCTTATCGTCTTTTAAGAGGACATCCCATTAAGTTAAATTGCACATGGCACATAATGAAAGTGAGCAAAAATCTGTCGTTGGACAAAAGAAGAAGAAGAAGGCAACTTTTCTATTCATGTTGAAGAGCTCAGGTGCAGATTTGCTCAAGAGCCGCACACATTCGAGCGACTGGTGTCAATCGCATTTAATTCAATTGCAGAAAATCGCAACAATTGCAAAAAAAATGAAAGAAGAAAAATTCACGCCAAGCTGCTGACAAAGAAAGCTCCAACAGATAAAGTCAAAGAGCCAGTCTCGACGAGAAGAAGTAGAAGAAGAAGGTTAGAAGGATGCACAGGATGCAGGCATGAGTTGACTGCTTGCTTGGCGCGACAAGCCGTCAGGATATGTCACACAAAGAAGGATATCAAAGCTTGACAAGTACACACAACGCACACTTGAAGCGAAAAACTTTTGCCCGCCTTGAAGGACATGGCCGTTAGGGTGTTAAAGACAGCTGCCAACCCGAATGATACACATCTCGCAGGACTCACATATTTGAACAAATTTGAATTGACAACGCATTTCCGCTTCACTGAAAGAAAATGCCATAGCTACTCCGGAGAAAGTCTCTTAATTTTTTTTCCTAAGCTGAGAAATCTTTTATTGGTTTTTTTTTTTGCCGTAACTGTCACTTTTTTCCAACTCAATTTTTGCACATATGCTACGGAAATGTCTGGGAAATGCATAGAAAATGCTTATGGATGAAGATTTTCATGCCATGTCAAAATTTCACTTTATAGGCATTTCCTCTACCAACCACCAACTCTCTAGTTAATAGACCTCCTTCATCCACCTATCTCCCCTGACGTGGCCATCGAACTGCTCTGCTCTGTTCTGTTCTGTTCTGCTCTGGTGTGCTATGGCCTTTCAGTCTGGCAATTGCCAAATAATGTTCGAGCATAAAACATTTACAAATACCGCTCAGAGTTCAGAAGCATACGGCTCAGGTGTACGGAGGGGCAAAGGACAAATGCTTGTTTTTTTTTCTGTTTTTTGTATGGGGAAAAATTGAGCATGGAGGCGGCTGTGCATGCGACATAACATGTTAAATTTTTAATGCTTAAATAAAGCAGATTTGAAAAGTTTGTTTTTTGATTTTCATTTTATTTCACAAAATAAATCAAAATACCAGAAATGTCTATTTAAAAGAATACTTGACAAAGCCGCATGCAATATTCATTGTAAGCCAGAACAGAGCATTCTTTATTTATTTCATTTTTTGTTTTTTCAAATAAAAATGTTGAAATAACTTTAAAATACATAGATGCCTGAAATAGTCGAAACGAACATACTTTTTTTTTATTTTCTACTTTATTGAGTGCTTGAAAAATGTATAAAATTTGCATAAATTAATTTTATGAAAAATCGTATGAATGATTTGAATTTTATGCTAAATTAATTGCCCAAAAGGTAAGGTAAGTCTGTTTAGTAGTATTTCAAATGTATCTAAATATTTACTTTATATCTTCCTTATTCAAAATATCAATTTTAGATCAATAAATTGTATATTACAAAATATCACACTTTTAATCGTAATAAATTAATTAATGGTTTTTATTTATCTAATTTTATTTGTTATAATTTAATATCTAAGATTTAGTAAAATGCAAGTTTAGAATATAATATATTTTCTCTTTCGGTAAGTTGATTGCTACCTTGACATTCATATGATCTTGTGAACAAGGTTCCGCCATCGGAACATTTGCAGGAGTGAACTTTATCTTTAACAGAATGTTTGAAATTTTAAATTTACATATTTTTCAAATAAAAATAAAAAATATATACATATATATTAACGTAAAGCTTCAGTTAATTCTTATTTGTTATTTTTGCTTCGCAAAATGTTGAACTTGTTCTTTTCAATTTTATAAATGCAAATCACTTTCAAAAGGTTGCACATTCACGGTTTCACTGAGTTTGGAAGAGCAACTTTAATGACAAAATCATAATATTCTGGTTTTTGTTTACTTTTTTTTTCTTTCTTGCGGAAAAAAGTGTATAAAAATGTTGCACAAATATGCGAAAACAAAAACAGCAGCTGCTGGAAACCTGGCCAAGAACCTGGAGAGTGCGGAGCAGAGTAGCAGATTATTCTGCTCAGCAGGTGTGGCCGGCCTGAAGTCAA
This sequence comes from Scaptodrosophila latifasciaeformis, assembly GCA_037075145.1. Classification (NCBI taxonomy): domain Eukaryota; kingdom Metazoa; phylum Arthropoda; class Insecta; order Diptera; family Drosophilidae; genus Scaptodrosophila; species Scaptodrosophila latifasciaeformis. The sequence continues at coordinate 654,901 of JBAMCM010000681.1, read as the reverse complement.
GGTTGAAACTCGTAGCTCATGTGCGGATAAGCGCCTCTTTCACCACTGCCACGCCCCACGTACACATTCTATACAGTGGAACTTTCGAATGGAAAGTGACTTTTGGACCAACACAGACAATGTAGACATGTGTGAAAGACAGGCGTATGGCAAAATGCTCAAAATACTAAAAGCCAGGAGGTATGCAAAAGAACAGACTGGAGCATGGTCACGACAGCACAGGGTATGAATATGTGCTATAGAAAATCCGAAAGCCTGGCCCACACACACAAGCACACACAAAGTGCTGAGAACTGTTAAAAAAGAAGGCAAAATCAAAATAGCAAACGAGTGAGCCCCTTCAACTTTCATAGAGTGTCTGCTGTGAATGTTGATATTTTTTCTTGTTGTATTTGTTTTCCTTTGTTTTTGTTGTTGAATGTTTTTTCTTTTTTTGTGGAGGAAACTCTGCTGCATTTTCATTTTAATTTCTTTGCTATTTTAAGCTACATATTTTCACACTTTATCGTCTGTGTTGCCATTTTCCCATTTTCCCATTGATTCAAAACGCCCTCGACTCAGAGACTCCGGTCCTTTTACTATTTGCTTGCTGCCAGTCTGTCTATCCTCCATCTCCAGCCAGGGCTCTTCTGTGTTCCGCTTTTACTGTCAAATGAATTATTTGCATAGTTTTGGGCGCAAAATGCAGAAAAAAAATAAACACACACTCTGCATAAAATTGCAATTTGAATTGAGCGCCATCATCTCATCGCTTTCGTTTTTATTTGAACATTTTGCGAGGCTAAGCACGGATTTGACTACTCCGCCAACTGTACGCGTATTGATTCAAACTGAGCCGGACTGTAAATATTTATTTAATGCCTGACTAAGTTTTAAATATGTTGACGATAAAATGCATCCAATACATGAGCGACTAAACCAGCCCTGAGATTCAGAACAGACTAAATGACGGCATAATCAAAAAAGAAATTTTATATAAAAATATTGCAAATTGAAATTGTGATATTCTACGGATTCCGTACTCTATAGATTGGATTCAAAATATTTGATTTTTTCCCCAGCTAATTTCGAGTCAATATTTTGATTAATTGTAATTACTCACAACCTCAACGCGGGAGCCTTTATTTCAAAGGCTGCCCTCGTTCTATTTAAAGATGAAAAGAAAAAAAATCCGAAAAGCTTTAGTTTCCTTAGAAAATTCCAATCTGTGACCGCCCACTTAACAATGCAATGCAATTTGTATGGGTTTTTGTCCGACGGTTTCCAATTGAGACTGCAGTCAAAGCTGATGGCCATTTGAAGTCTCCCTTTTGGCCTTGCCGAGTCCGTTCAGCTAATCAAAGCTCAGGCTGCACTTGAAACTCTCCAAGCAAATAATCGGGTAGCCTTTTATGCATCTCGTTTGGCTTGTTTTGTTTTCGCCAGTTTGTTCTTTTGTTTTGGCAATTTCACAGTTTCCCCTTTTTTTTTTGGTTGCCACTTGTGCCACCAGCTAGGATTTGTGTACTTGGAGACTTGATTAAAAACATGGCAAAAAGTCCAAGCTCTTTCGGCTCTGCATTTCTAGGGAGCCAAGCAATGAAGCGTCTACGAAAAATGCCCAAATAAATGACTTTCATTTAGCTGAAGAAGCGTGAACGGAAACGACAAACTACATTCTCGCGCCTCCCCCTCAGACCCCCCCCCCACCAATGCCACAAAAAACACACACCGATTTTAACAGCCGCCAACTAACGAAACCAAAACAAAAACTCCACACTGCCAACTCGACTACCAAAACTTTTCAAATAGACATTTTCAAAAGCAAACTTTTTATCAGCAACAGCCGTGTCCTGGCACTGCTACTGGCCACTGGCCCTAGCCCTGCCAGGCCGGAAGTTTAGCTGCCGGTTAGGTCGACGCCGCCGACATTGCCAACACCAACGCCATTGCCATCGCCATCGCCACTGCCATGGCCATTGGAATGGGTTAGTTGTGTTGGTGAGTTTTTCCGAGCTTTCCTTGTTTCATACTGTGGTTTCGAGCCATTTTAGAAAATAAAAAAAAAAGAAGAGAGAGAGAATGTGTGGCAGACTGTGCGCAATTTATGATGTATGCATGGCAGTCCGGCTCGTTTTGGTTGGCGGTTGGACCATTTCAAAATCTACTCCATCTCAGCCGATGCTCGCCGGCCAGCAGCCCGGGTCAAGCCTTAGCTCGGCGTTTTGGGCATTTTGTGACACCCGCATTTATGTGCGACTATTTGGTTTATTTCAAATAGCAACACACACATACACAAACATAGAGAAAAGTACACCTACTCCTACTCTCATAGCCAGTCACACATTTAGACACTTAGTGGTCTTTATTGGTTTGATTGTTGCTGTTGTTGTTGTTGTTGTTGCCCGTTGACCAACCGGTCGCACCCATTTGTGCGGTTGTTTGGTCGTATTTTTTCAGCCAAGGTCCTTTTCAACACACAAACATTTCATTCAATTTTTGGATTAAGGACCACTCACACACACACGCACACGCATACGCGTACAGGAAAGCACACGCACATGTCATTATAGTTTATGTAGTTTGTGGTCACATTTGCACCAACACAATCCGAATGGGTCGACAGGCTGGGGAGAGGGACTAGAGCAAATGACCGCCCATTTGGGTAAAAGGATTCGAGAGGGCTTTGGACAACTTCTGGGACCTTTTCCGTTGACCCGTCCAACTTCAATCGAGTGCTAATTTCAAATGTATATGGATATTTTATTGCATCCATTAGAATTATTAGTTGTTGTTCTTATTGTTGTTGTCAACACAAATGCCTCTTAATTCACCCAGAATTCAATAGATTTGTTAGCTAGCCAGGTCAATGAATAAGAACATTACCAAATGAGTGAAATTCAAGAGCTTTGAATGGGAATAAACAAATTAAAATTACACCCAACAATTTGCTTTGGTCTGGAAATTATTTGTGATAGCAAATACCTACAATTAAGATATTTCAATCCTATGATTATTTCCTCAAAAGTTATAAAATAACTATAATTCAATTGATTGGAAATAAATTGAGTTTTAGTCTTCGTCTTTGTCGGTTTAATTGATTCGTAAATCTTAAAAGAATTACTCAAATCTCGAATAAATTAAATTAAAATACTCTCAATTATTAAAGAACTAATAAGTATGTATAATCAAATGTAGCTCAAATAATTTTAATGATTCAATTCATTTCAAAGATACTTCTTATTTAGGTGTATCTTTTTGAGAAAAGGGACTTAGGTCCTTCATGACATAAATTCTGGAGCTTTGATGTCGATGCTTTCAGATCTAAATCTTAATTTAATCAAGAATAATTTTGAGTACTTTCCATTGACCTTTTCTAAGGGCAAGTCTCTTTTTTAAACGACTAATTTTTTGTTCATTTGCTCGAAAGTGCTTTGAGTGCTTTGGCCAGCAAAGAGAAGGTCCTGCCTTCTATCGAATGGGACCTAAAAAATTGTCTTTGTTCTTTGTGCCCATTTTCTAGTTACCATGTTACCACGTTACGCTATTTATTGCCATTTTGCTATGACTTTGGTCCAGGCAACAACAATTTCGCATAAATCAAAATAACTGTCAACGGAAACGGCAGCATCCATAGTTTCGACCGGACCAGGAAAAAGCCAGAGAATTCCCCATACAAAAAATGCGACCCTAACATACAGGAAGGTGCTAGCATTACGACAGAATACAGCCCAGACCTCCACTCTCCGGCATCCCAAAACAAAAAAAAATTGTATCCGTTATATGTGGTCAAAATGGAAAACCACGGTAGACGCAAAATTTCTGCTATATGTTTGCAGCATTTTGCATTAGCCGGCGTCGCTTTAATTAATTGCGAAACTTTCGTGGTCATAATGGGATACTTTTTGCTTTTTCCTTTCTTTTTTTTAGAGTTTGGGTCTGGAGAGGTTCTGCTATTGATTTGTGAGGCTTAAGTAATTGGCTGCTATAATTGCTGAATGAAACCATCAACTAATAAAGTCAATTACCACACTTCAATATGAAAGAAATATACCATCAAAAATAATGAAAATAAGGGAGCCCATCATTAGGCTTTTTTATCAAAAAAAAAAAAACAAAAACAATAAACATTTGGGCCCTCTCGACTCCCCTCATGTTGAAATACTAAAAAGATGTTCCTTGAATCGTTCAACCGTTTGCCTTTTTTGGCCCAATCAAAAATTAATGAGTGCCAGGCGCTTAGAAGTGATAAATCACCTTGACAAAGGCACTGAAACACCCGTGAGACTCGTGAGTTCAGTTGGAAATATTAAAGGAGATATACAGTCCGAGTGAGAGATTGAGAGGGAAAGAGATAGTAAGTGCTGTTCTGTCTGCCAATTTGGTGCTTATATGAAACCCGTTTTGCAGTCTCTTTGGTAGCATTGAAAATGTGTTTTTGAATTCCAAATTATCATTTTCATATTTGTATGATATATTTGAGTTACTAATAGAGCCAGAAATGTTACTGATTATAAATAAATAACTTCATAAATATTAGAAAAAACTGCATTAACTTCGTCATAAGAGAAATTGGCAAATAATAATTTGAATAAATTTTTATTTGGATTTTTCGGTAAGAAGAGACTTTTGGTTTTACTGAAGTTATTTAAAATTCAAAAGATTAATGAATCTCAAAGTTGGTGAGTGATATAAAATATCTTCTATAATTTTTGGGGTGACTTTATCCTGAACGAAAAATTTCCTGAAATACAGAAAGGAGAGAACCACTGCAGCGTTTTTCTTAATTTCAAGACAAATGTAAATGACATTATAATAAACATAAATGTCGCTTTTGGTAATATTTTGAGGCAAGGCGGACAAAAAAAGGGATGGATGGCATTTTTTTTTCAGCTACATTTCAGCCAGTCTCTCAGTCAAATTCAGCGGAGAATGGCTGGCCATTATTCAACTGGTCTGAAACTCCCCACTGCGTCAACTTCAAATGCCTGGCGAATTGTTATGTGCCTAGAAATTAATTGCCAAGTGAAGTTTTGAAGGTAGCCCCAAAATGTATGCTATGATTTTTTCCAGTCTCCCCTGAAGGGCACCTGGTGCGTCTCACTGACTTTTCACACAGAGAAAGCGTTGAGCGCACACACACACGCAAATGGGCATAAGTCGAGCTACACAGACACAGCATGACGGGTATTTATTAATTTCTTTGACAAATCTGTTGCATACTTTCAGCCGATGAGAGATGTTACCAACGACCTTGTTGTTGTTGTTTTATTTATTTATTCGTTTTTTTTTTTTTTTTTGAGTACTTTGTTAAACTTTTCCGAAAATGAGGGAAGCAAAAGTTGCTAAATGCCTTGCCATTATACAAATACACAACTCATTCCAACTCATGCAAGCAAACCTATAAGCCGCATTTTCACACTCTACAAGGTTTTCTCCCTCTAACCTCGCCGCACACTCTTGCACACTCCGCTCTCTGGCAGTTTTGAGCTCTTGTAGAAATCACTTGAAAACGCAAAAGTAATAAACTTAATTGGTTTGTTCGCAGTTACTTCACTTCAAGCCACCATGTTGGTGCCTTCTCCCTTTTCGGTTTACTCATTCATCTCACATTAGCACTGCTTACACACACACACATCCACAGAAAGAGAGAGAGAGAGACTGAGAAAGAGTGAGTGGTGGAAGGCAGAGCAAGTGTCTCATTCAAGCGTTGCGTTTTGCGCATTTAAGTAGCAAAGTTTCGCAGCTCTTGCCTCTTTTTATATTTTTACCGCTCGCTTTTCAGCTAAAGTGTTGAAGTTTGCTCTTCGAGTGGTTGGCGGTATAGAAAAACACAGCAAAGCAAAAAAAAAAGGAACAGTAAAAAATAGAAAAACTTTTTCCTGCATTCGTTTTGAAATGGCAACAAAATATGCAATCTCTCCCTCTCTCACACTCTCTCTCTCGGTCTGAGACTCTTCCTGACTTGTTACTCTTACTCTTAACAGCTTATTATTTTATCTAATGAATCTGTTTGGCTACACTCTCTGCACACCCTCACTCCCCCTGGCTTACGCGACGCCTCTGTCTGCTTTTTGGTATATGAATATGGGTAAAGTTTCTCAAGTGTTTTTAGTTGCGGCGAGTTAGCTCAGCTTCAATTCAAGACGAGAGTCCATGTGTGTGTGTGTGTGTGTGTCTGTTTGTCTTTCCCTTGCAGCCTTGTTGGCAGTTTATTTCTAAAGTTTCAGAAGTGCCCCCATTTTAGAGGTTTTTCAGTTTTGCTTCTTCTTATTCTTTTTTTTTTTTTTTTAGTTTATATAGCCTAGACATTTTATTGCCTACTTTTTGTGGGTTTTTCCTTTTTGTCTCTTTCGCTTTGTAGCCTGAGTAATGGATATTTTATAATGAATTTTTGAGTACACAAAACAAGAAGGCAAGTTGCAAAAAAAAAAATCTCTTTCTCTCTTAGAATTGTGGTCTTCAAATATTTTATGCTTGCATAAATCAGATGGGCCAGCCCAAAAGGAGAAATAACAATTGCTCAGTTGAAATCAGGCTGAGGAAACTATCACATAATTATTGTCGACTGTTTTTGGTGACACCGGAATAGTTGTCAGGAAAAGAAAACAAGACTCGACAAAGACTGCAAGGCTTTTGACGATAACAAAGACACAAATTAAAAAGATTCGAATAATTTGTACTCTTTTTTGATTAAGTCTTTCACTAATCGTATTAACAGTGGCGCCATCTATGGTTTGAATTTGTCAAGTTAAGACTAGACTGTGATATAGTGCCTCGATCCTATCAGAAAGAGCGCAAACATGACTCAACAAGTTTGGAGACAATTTCTTTTTTAAATCTCTGACATTTTCGGTAAAGACAAATTGGATACACTCCCTCTTGCCCTGGACAAGGGTATGAAAACAAGCTCAAAGTTAAAGTTTACCTGCAAGTACCTTTGCATTCGAAGGCAGTTGGAGCGGTTGGAAGGAAGCAGCCCGAGGCGGTTTGGCACGGCACTTACGACTAATTGAAGTTAAGACCTTCAGCATGAATGTGTGTGAAATGCGACTTACCTGTAAAGAGAAAGAGAGAGAGAGTGAGAGAGAAAGAAATGGAGAATAAGTAAGTGGGAAGACGAAGTGAGCTTGGCAGATAAAGTTGCTAAAATCGTGTAAATTATGTTTAATAGATAAAAGTAGTAGAAAAGTTCGGCACAACTAGGAAACTACATACTTTCATTTTAGATTAAGAGTCTAGACTTAAGGGCATATGCTCTTGGACTAGGCGATAATGGGGTAGCCAAGTCTTTTAATGCTTCCACTTCGTTTGGCACATTTTTAGCTTGGTTTTTTTCTTTTTTATTCCACACAAATTTCTTGTTCTAACCTTAAAGTTTCAACTGTCATATTTGGCAATGTTTTGAGTGCGTCTGTGCTTGGGTGTTTCTCAAGTTGGGCGTTACTCCTTGTCACATGTCAAATAAAACTCACTTCACATTTTGATGCGACTACGTGACCAACATTGACACCAACGCCCACCAATAACCGAGCCAGAAGTATTCGACGTGCTCAGTAGAGACTCGGAAAGGACGAGAGGAAGAGCATTATGCCACACAGTTCCGACAGCTTTGTCATATTATGTCACATTGCAAGTTGCAAATACCAAAGACATGTGTGTGTGTGTGTGAGAGAGTGTTTAGATTGAGACCTTAGTGAAAATCTCTAATAGCTGAAAAACTTATGAGCCACCAAGAAAGAGGATAGTCGAGCATTTCACTTTGGCTTATAAATAAGTAATGAGCCGAAAAAAAGGCCAAAAAAAAAATATCAAAAATAATAAAGCAAGTCTCCGTTGGGCCAGCCAGATTTCTTCGTAGCTCGACTACTCCTGGCACTCTTCAACTTGAGTTGATGTTCAAGTGGAGTCCGCCAACGTCCTCGACCAGCTACCAGCCAGGGCAGCTCTCTCTCTCTCTCTCTCCAGCAAAGATGTTGATGCAAAGCCAAGCATGACCGAACATATGATGCCCCAAGTGCTCTCTATTCGTCTTCTTCGCTAACTACTCTCTTACTAACTAACAAACTACTTACAGTAGTTCCCAGACAAAAGAGAAAAAAGCAACGGCGAGACAGACAACACACAAGAAGAAGGTGAATGATAGAGCCAAAGATGTCAGAGGCAAGAGGAAACTGTTGTGAAACTACTAACCGAAAGGGTCTGAATGTTTACCTGGTTCTGCCCGGTGTGGCAGAAAAAGGCTATAAAAACAAAGACAAATAAAACTGAGACACAGCCAAACAAACAGTGAAGAACTCAAAGGCAGAACAGCAGAGTCGACAAGTTGCACAGCCAGACAAAAACAAAAAAAAAGTCAAACAAGAAGAAGAAGAGGTACTGCACGCCAGGCTAATGTGGAAATTCAGGTTAAACAGGGTCTTGCTCGCCCATTCCCACACTCTAGCTAAGCTCTTCACTCTTCCTACTACTTCTACTACTCTTTTTTATTTTTGTGGTGTTGAGCCTTGTGGCTCACTAAGGATGCTGCAAAGTCATAACTCAAAAGTGCAGAAGGGCAGACTGGAGGGGCAGGGCAACCGGCATTGCCATCCTCATCGAGACAAACATGTGACTTAATAGTTAGTTGACTGGCTGGTTCTCTGGCCCAAAGAAGAAGCTAACAAAAAAAAAAAAAAACCCTACAACGAGGCCAAGAGACGGAAAAGGTATCAGACGTTCTTAACATGAAATCACACACACACTTACACACACTCCACAGACTATCTAACATATGTTAGTTGGGCCAGCCACTAAAGTCGCAGTTGCCTTCACCGTCACAGTCGCCGTCTTCATTCCTGTCTGCTGTCATCTCAGCAGGTTGTCGCTTGGGTTGGATTGCGGTGGTGCCTCCTTTTCCCTTTGGCAGCCAGTTCTCGCACTCTTGGGCCTGCCTTATTTGGCTTATAGCCGCGTGTTGTATTCCAGTCGAATGCTAAATGGCATTTGGGAACAACTACAACTACAACAACAACAACAACAAAACAGCATCTTCTCACTGACATAAACAGCTGAGCTGCACCAGCAGCCGAATTTCATTTCATTTACCAAACTCTTTTTTTTTTTTTTTTTGTCTTTTGGTCTTGTCTCGAGCGGTTTTTTTTTTTTTGCCAATGTCTGCGGTTTCAGCCTTTGCCTGGGATTTTTTTCATTTTTTTTTTTTTTAGAAAAAGTGTTAAGTAGCGAGTTGTGTGTCGGTTGGCTTCTGATTCTTCTCTATATGGCGGAGAATGTGGGTAGTTTTGACTTGGCTGTCACTTGCAAGTTTTGGGTCCTTCATCGTATGTTTGAAAAGTGTGGTAAAAGTTTGTTTTTTTTTTCTCCCTCCACATAGAAAAAGCTTTCTCAGTTTGTTCGCTTCCTTTTTCCTGATTTCGTGTAGCTCAAAGGATTAGCTATGACAGGCCACAGACAGTATACACAAAAATAGAAAGTACGAAAGAAGGTTTCAACTCGATTGTAGAACAGCTCAATTAGAGCATGAACTTGAAGCACTGATGTTGGCCAAAAGTAAACTTGTATTTGCAGTGCTCAATAATTCTAAGTCAAGAGAATTGTGGGTTTGTCGGAACAAATAGAATTTAATTAGTTTTTCATTAGTAATTTTCATAGTCAATTTTGCAGAGAAACTTTTCACAAGTCTCATAGCAATTAGCTTTTTGTGGGGCTTCCGAGAAGCTCACCTGATCTTGTTCTGGAAACAAACGTATAGTATTTTAGTTTATCCTTTTCGGCTTTTCTGAGAACGGATAAATACAGTAAGGAACTGTACGATTTTCTTGAATAAATTCCTAGCATCATCTACTCGAGTGGACTTTTAATAATCTGATTTTAGTTAAGGGACGTTTTTCTGCTGGTTAGCCAAGATAGTTTTAGACCCAACCGGCCATTTTGGTAAACATTTTGCTGCCCATCTTATTTCAGAATAAACCCATTGAAACCTTTTCTATATTTTGGTTTGCCCAAGCACCCAACTAATTTGTGATTGCCCTCATTCCTGGCCACAGTCTATAAACATGATTGCTTCAAAACATTGCCACAATTTCGAATACCTTTGGGTCAAGAGTAGCCAGAGAGGGGGCAGAGCAGGGGGTTGGAGTGTTCCTATTCTTTTGCTACAATGGCCAGTCGGCTAGCCAATAAATTTCCTAAGGATTGTCGGACCATTCTCTTCGGTCTCAAAGTTTACCAGGGGCGGCCAACTTTTTAGAAACAAAACAAAATGAAATGAAACTAAAAAGAGAACATTTTACTTACATTTGTAAGCAAAGGTGAAAAGAACTTTCTCTAAGCAAAACTTTTCTCGGCTTGACTGGGACTAAAGTCACTCACAACACACGCACATTTGGAAGTTATGTGTGGCCAGTGTTGACAAAGGGCCAAAGATTGAGTGAGTGAGACAGGGTATGAGTGGCTATGGCTGTGGCTGTGGCTGTGGCTGTACTGGGCGTAGTTGATAAATGTAACGATGCTAAGTAAAAGTGAAAATGGCAGCAAATTAAACGCATAAAAGTTGAAAGCACTCAGTCAGCCGAGTGAATAATGTTGAGGGGACAGGAAGGGTGTAGATGAGTTGGGTTTTGTAGGCAAAAACAAAAAATGAAGGGGTTTAAGCTTTGACCTTTTCCTAAAACCGATTTTAATTAAAATAAGGAAATTTTTATATGATTTACACGCCGTTCAGGAAAGCGCAAAATTAAAGTTAATTTTTGAATGGCATTTGCTTTACTCTTATTTCACTTTCGGTCTTCTAGACTTTAATCTTTAAAAGGTTATGTAAAGCATTTGCAATTTGCCGTGTCTGTTGGATTATTTTTCTCTTCTTTTTTTTATTTTACACACAGATTTTACTTGGTTTTTCTTTCTATTTTTTTTTGTTCGGGTTTGGCAAATGCCAGAAACACGCGCTTTTTCAAGTGTTTTTCGTTCCGAATTTTTGTTTTTTTTTTGTTGGTTTTGGTTGGCGGTGAAAAATTTACATAATCTTAATGCAAAGTCCGTGAAAAAGCTGACTAAAGAAAAGCCAAAAGGTGGAAAGGGCTGAGACAGGAAGAGGGATGGGTAATGCTTATACTTCAAAAGCGTAGACAGGATTTTTAAGATGACAACAACAACAACAACAACAGAAACAGAACAATTTAAGCAATAAAGACAGCCAAATAATCACTTGAAATGTCTTTGACATTCAGAGAAAAAGAGTGAACAGAATTTGGATGCTCTTAAAGGCAAATTTAGGCCTGCAAATAATTGCTGTCCTTAAGCATATGTGTAAAGAACCAGTTGCATAGGACAACACAACAACAACAAGCTTGAGAACCAGTAACTGTTACCCGCTAAAAGTCAATTGAGTGTAAAAAGCCAAGCGAATTTAATTTCCAAATAAAAAGGGACATGGTCTCTGCTTTCCCAGCCCGCAGGAAAACCAAACCAAGCGACACCAAAAGGGGTGAAACGAAAACGAAACTATTACCAAAGAAATCACTTGAGACAATGCGGGCAAAAGGAATTAGATTCAGGGTAGGGGTAGGGTTTAGCAACCCCTTTAAGATCGTCAAGAGCAGCCGCAGTTTCAGTTCGTATCTTGCGGTTTGTATCTTTCCTTCTTAGAATGCTCAAAGTCTTTTCAATTTCAGCAACCAGCTCCGCCCACCGGCGAACCATTCAATTGACAATCGTTAGCATAATTATTACACACGGCTTAGTTGGGTTCATTGACGGGGTGTACGGTGCGAGGGGTTGATCTTCGGAATGGGCGGGGGCAGAACTGTAAGCTAATACCTGGCACGCACCCCTGGCATGTGTCAACAAAAATTTCCATGCCTACTCGACACCACCCACCCCACTTATATAGTCCTATAACGCTTCCTACCCACCACTCCTGAAGTCTACCTCGAGCCGAGTAGACCAATTGTAATTTCTCTTGTCATTTGTTTGACGAAGAAGTGAACAAAAAAAATACAAAATAAAAATCAAGCAAGAAAAGTAGAGAGAAAAACAAGACCTGAAATGCCATAGAAATTCAAACTGTTTCTTGGCTAAGTTTACAGTTTTACCCCCAGGGCAATACTTGATGGCTTTTTTGAGCTGGCCGGGTGAGCGCGGGGTTGGCGGTAGGATGGTAGGGGGGGTGTATTGTTACCATTGTGGTTTTGACTTTGCGCTTCGGTGGATCGAACATATGAAGTTAATTTCTTGTTTGTTCGTGTTTGGCAAAAAGGGTCTCAAAACTGAAGAACAAGGAAATCGAATATAGTCCTATGTGATGGGGTGATTTAGTTACTGGGGAGTAGCTGGGGGTAGATGGAAGCAATGAAAGTGACAGAGACAACAGTTGCTAGAGTGTGTGAAAGTCCCTTAGGCTCATTCGAATACAATAGCCCAGAGTTGATAACACAAAAGTACTTTAATTGATTCTAATATCAATTTCTCAAAATTACTTTATAAATTTCAAATCTTGAATTGCCACAAAAGTATTTGAGTTATTAAAATTATCTTCTCTCTTATTGCCAAATGTTCTGAAAAGTGTTGATTGCTTATAAATGAAATTGGTAATTGTACCAGACACAAATCAATAAAGTTCTAGGTTTCACTTTAACTTATGCTTTAAGTGTTGAGGACTATATACGAATGGCCTTATAATCCTTGAATATGAAACTCATTTCTGATTGAACATAATTGAATACAATCTCACTGAGAGAATCCTTAAGAATATTCAAAATTATGACCAGGCATTTCAATCTGAAACAACTTAGCTAACTGCCATTGCCATTGGCAAGTTGAAGATATTGTGCTATTTAAGAATTAATTTATGCAGTCTACTAGCTAAGGGCCACACCCCAGCTAACCAATTCCAAGGCTCTTTGATTTACTTGGAAAGTCTGAAAGGAGTCGGTTGTCTTGGAGGTTTTAATAAATAGTTGTGTGCTAGACGGCATCAGATCATTAACTTTAACTATTTTGTACGAATAAAGGGGGCGTTGAAGGGCGTGAGAAACACATGATTGCTCTACCAGGAGCACTTGAAGAAATGAGTTTCACTTCCAATTGCTTCCTAAAATTAAGAGGCAGACTGCTCTCGGGTTTGGGTGTGGGTGTGAGCTAGTCAAATCGAAAAGACAAAGTGTCACTTACTGCTTGGCGAGTCACAGACGGCGAGTCCTCACAATTTGAATTTCACAAACCATTGATTTTTATTTGATTACAACGACAAAGAGCCGTGTTGGGGCAACTGCACTAAGCCTGGCGAACCCAAAAAGGCGAACAAATAAAAAAAATGAAAAAAGTTGAAATTATTTTCACCAAAGTTTCCATGCAGCCCACAAAAAAAAAAGAAGCGACAGCTTTGCATGTCATTCAAATGCCGTTGCTGTCGTCGTGGCTGGTCCTCTTCTAGTCTGTTGATCCTTTTTTTTTTGTGGCTCTTTGACTGGTTTGGTTGTTGAACGTGAACCCTTTTCTAATACTCTGGCCAACTGGCTCTGCTGTTGCATTTGAAAAATTTATTGCAATAGAACGAACGGTAGCCGTAGCTGAGGTAAGAGTACATGCCGGAATAATTCTAAAACGGGCCCCCGGAATTGTCAGAGGGTTGCCTGGATGCTTGCTTGTTGCCTGTCAAGCCGGTTGGGTACGCCAGCTGTCTTTCGAACAGTCTCTACCACAGTGGTAGTGGCAGTGGCACAGCGGGCGTTTAGTCGTGCGGCTGTCAAAAGCATGTCAAAGGCGTCGTCACCAACATTGGCCCACACCAATAGATTTGGATTTACTTTCACCCCGACAGTCACCTGGTGTGGGACTACTCTTGTTGCTCTTGTGGGTGCATTGCATCCTTTTCCTGTTTTGGCTCGATGGCACCGTACACGTACAATTGCAAAAAACTTGAGACAATCGAATCAAACTCATTCGCCTGAAATCATCGACGTGTAAAATTACGAGATAACATTGTTAGCAGACTAGTCCTGAGTCCTGCCAGTAGTAGCTGGTAGCGAGTCCTTTACTTTGGCTGTAGTTGCTTGCTTTAGGTTTGCTCAACCATTCGTGGAAATGTGTTCAGGATTTGAAATTGAATCGCGCCATGTTCATGGGCGAAACGATGGCGCTTAAGCAAGAAATCAACGACACCAATGACAACGACCACATAAATGTCGAAATATTCCAACCAACTGTGGCCAACAATGCCGCAGAGCGAGAAGAGAGTCCGACCAAGTGGTAGAAACTACATTGACATCTGGATGAAAGTGGTTGCTCTCCGTCTCATTCGCATCTCTTTCATCTGCTGGATATTAGTAGTCATGGCACTACTTTTGGACTGTGGATTTTTGAGGTTTTCATTGTTGGTTAGTTGAATTTTGTTGCTTCAATTTTTGTGGGGCGACAGACTACACACAACTTTCCATGCAAGCATATAAATGACTGGGAATAAGGATATCAGTTGACTGTCACTCAGTCTCTGTGACGGACTTGGACATAGTTTAATTGGTTTATCCCTTTTACCCCAAATTGCATTGCTTTGGGTTTTTGTGCAGCACCAAAGCATTGCCTTACATGCTCTTTGATTTCAATAATGTCTAGTAATTAAGTGGTATTGTCGAAAGTTGACACCGAAGGGATGGGCAAATGAACATATTTCAGGCTTTCATTTGGTACAATTCCAAATTAAGGAATATATTCAAATAATTGAGGCAAATGTGATTCTCAAATGAAACGTGCATGCTTAAATATCTTCATATATCTAAAAGGTTATAGAATATAGAATCTTTAGAACTTTATCTCAAAACAAATATCACGTTGCTCTTGTTTATTTACCAACGACAAAAAATGCATAGGTTTTAGTGGACTTGTGTTTCCATCTACAAATAAATTAAGCTCAAATGGGTCCCATAAAAAACAAATAATAATATAGGATATAGCTTCCTTTATAAATAGAACAGACTCAAAACATCATCAACTTGGCTGTCTTCCGGTTATACCAAAATAATTTACTTTGTCAAGTCGGGCGTGTATAAGTCGAGGCTTGCCCACCACCATTTAGCTCACCAAATAAATACTTTTTTCTTCATCAAAACTTTTTTCACCCTACACAGATTTTAATATAAAAGTATACTATATATTTAAATGTACATATAAAAATGTATAACCATCAGTGTATGATGGAAGATGGCTTAGAAAACCCGGAATGAATTATGAATAAGATAGGTTAGATTGGGTTGGACTTAGTTAACCTATTTATTCTCTATATTTTATGGACTTACTTTAAAGCTGCCAATGATAGTTTCAGATTACTCGAATCCAAAGTTTTGGGGCAAATAAAAGAGAGTATTTTGTTTTCTTCATGTCAAGAAGAATTTGTTATTTTTTATATGTTCTTACTTATATGCTGTTGGCCGCATCCATGGCCAATTTCCAAGAAAGCAACTCAAGAGAATTCGAGTTTAACTTTTTACGCTTGAAACGACCAACAGGCAGGCCAGACCAGACCAGACCGGGCCAGAACAGACCAGTCCATCCCCCAAACAGGCCAAGACTGAGCCCCAAAACCTTACCCAGCCACAGGTTAGTTTGGTGGTTGCCACTCACTACTATTGCCTCAGACTCTGGTGGACTCGACTGGATTGTCTGCAATTTCTTTACACAGTTCCCTCTTGGCCATTTCCTTATGGCCAACGGCCACCCGGGCCGGCGAGCAACTTTTGCTGTTTGACGCAGCTTTTTTTGCTCCCATTCCAAGGGCTTCTCTTCCCTTCTTGTTCTTTTTTTATTATTATTTTTTGCTGAGAAATCTGTTTTTAAGTTTAGCAATTTAATATTTTAAGTCTGCAAATTGTTGTTGCAAAGGATTACTTTTTGGTGTGCATTCTAATAAGCTGCTAATTGGTTGGCTCGTCGAGCGCACGAGACGAGATGATGGCGATATAACTAACGGTTTCTACTAAGCTCTCCCATAACTTCCCAATGCTGATATATATATATATATAAATTTGTATAGATAAGAATGCCCAAGATTGGCGCCGCCGTTGTGCGCTTCCCTGGATAAATCACTATTAGTTTGAAATTTCATTCTACTTAAAATGAGGAAGAATAAGAAAAAAGACCAAACATTTTAATAGCTTTTGAGAATATTGTCTTGACTAAAAAATCGAAAACTTAAGCGTTTGAAGTAAAAGGTAATTTAGTAACTAAAGCGAAGCTTGTCAAAGCTTCAAACGATGATGGCATTCTCACTTTTGTGAAAGATTAAAATATCAATTCTAAGTTCTTAAAGCTTTAAGTTCCGAATGAGATGTGAGAGTAAATCATTTTGGTATTTTCGTACTTGCAAAATGTATTTTTACTTTTTATCCTGGACTGGACTCTTTTCAAACTGCTGTCTCATCAGCATTTGACTTCAAAGGAGTCATTTACACAATACTTTTCAAATTTTTTTTGTTTGGCTTGTTTGTTGATTTGTTTTTGCTTCTTTTGCTGTACGGAAGTAACGGAAGTTCCGTTCATTATGTCCTTGGTAAACAGCAACAACAAGAATAACAAGAAGAGCCAAATAATGCAGAGGCCACAGGCCAGACAGTCATGAAGGAAAGAGTTCCCCAGCAAGAACTTTGACTTGTCATGATTTCATTTTTGCCTCTAAGACATTTCCCCCTTTTCTTTTTGCCTGTGCAAAACAAATGGAAAAAACTGCCTGTAATCATTAACAGAAAAGCAAGAAAACTTTCCATTTCTAGTTTGTTTGTTTTTTATTTTTTTAGGGCAATTCGCTTTTTACCTTTTTCGTGTGGCACAATATGTTTGGGTATTGTATTCTGCCTTGGACTCATCATAAAAAAAAAAAAAATGGAACAGAATCTCGAATTAAATAGGTAATCTGAGTAACCGAAAGGCCTGCAACTGACATTGCCGCTCAGCCCGACCCGCACTCTATGGATTAGTATTCGTTCTCTTATTTTTATGGTCGTTTTCCCTTTTGAGTTCTTGATTCACATAAAGAGCAGAACTTTGGTAGAATCATCTGCATTGGTTTGGTCTTTTGCTGTCAGCCACGCTCATTGATGATTGAAATGCGATTAGGGTCCAGGGCCCGGCATTGGAGTGACGTGGTGCGGCTAGGTGAGGTGAGGTGAGGACAGGCGAGCGAGCAGTCAGGTCGGAGATTTGGGCATTGGCGCATAACATCGAAAATGATGAGGGCAGACAGCCAAAAAAGTTCTGCCCAAAGGAAAAAAAACGAAAGAAGAAAATCGACGGTGGAAAGAGAACGCGAGAATAAAAGTTGAAGTAAACTGGGAAAATGCTTTCACCCAAATCAGCTGTGCTCTGAATTACATAATCTGTTCAGAACTGTCAGTATCTATCTATGTATCTGTATCTCTTCCGTTTGCTTTTGTGTGGTTTAATTTGTGCCTAATTGGTTTTTTTCTTTGGGCTGGCAGGGTAGTCAAATTGGCTTGGTATTATAATAACGATAATGATTATTATTATTTATTAATATCAGCTGGGTATTTATTACGATTTAATAAGGCTTATTAAACATTCCACAAAATTATGAACCCACACAACAATGGTGTATGACATGTGCAAAAAAAAAAAAAAAAAAAAAACTAGTTAAGAGAATTTAAGAATTTTTGAAAGAAAGCTAAGAAACGTTTAATCCTCTTTTTTCTTGCTTTCTTTCCTTGCAATTTGCCAGAGATCCTTAGGATAAATGCCAACTCATTCTGACCCTACTCAAACCCTTGGCCTTCCACTAACCAATCGACCAGCAACCACAGCTGAATGACTAGCGAAAAAAAAAAAATAAATCAAATATATATCATCATTATTGGTAACCAAATTGTATCGGCTTACCATATCCCCCTTACTGCCCGCTCTCGCCATCTGCTCTTCATCATATTCGTTTGCTTTATTGCGCTTCTAAGCCAATTAAATGTCAATTTAAAATACATTTTACAATTCATTGCACAAATACGCGCCAAAACTCAAGTCGATTCAAGTTGTTTGCTGCGAAACGAATCATGTTCGGTTGCCTTGCCTCATGTTGAATTGAGTAGTGTTGCTTTCAAGTTCATTATCCTGTATTGATAATCATCATCAGCTGGAGTCAGGCGTGTGATATTGACAACCATGAACGCAGAGCCAACAGCAGTTGGCGGGACCAGCATATAAATCATTTCCACTTTTCAAATGCCACAACTACCGACTGGTCGGAGCTAAGCTGAACTGGGCTGGGCTGGGCTGACTTATTTACTCCCCAAACGACTTGACTTTTAATAGACTTTTTACAGGAGCAATTTTTATGTACTAGCAAAGACTCAGAGCTTTAATAATGAACAAGAAACTGGGAAACTTTAGCTGTATTTTTCATGCTACTTCAAAGATGCTTTTCTGATCATCTTCTATCAGAACTCAGTCTGAGATAAGACAATATTTTTTTTGTTTTATGAAAAGAGCATACAATTTTCATTTACTTCATCCATTTTGGCCTGGTGGTTTTCACTCGCTTTCAGTTGGGGCTTTCTCTGCCGTTAGGCCTCGTGATTGATAAATCTGGGCTTGACAATTAATTGGTTAATCAAAATGATTGATTTGCATAATTCCAGTGACAGCGTGAGCAAAGTTTTTAGTTAAATTAAAAATGAATTTACGATTAAAGGAGAACTTTTTTGGGTACTTTAAAAGCCTGTGGTGAGCCATAACACCAGATGAAAGGCAGGAAGAAAATATAAAAGTCAATGAAACCATAAAAATGTCCAATGGTGGCCAAAACTAACACAGGCAATGTTTTTTCCAGCTCAATACAAAATGGAATGAAAGAAATGATGCTCGCCTCGCCAGACAGACGAACAGACCGTTCTAGATAGGAAGGAGCAGGCGTGGTGAAACGGGGCGTATGCGCAATATTGAAATTACACTGAAATGTCGGTGAGACTTTGTGAAGCTGAGGGCTTCGATGGTAGCCTTGCCATTCCAGTTCATACGGCAAATGAAAGCAATTGTGTTGATTATGAAAATAAAGTTATTGCTGCGGTTGGGTGACTGCTGGGCAATATTATGACCACTGAGTCAATGCTGTCACTTTGTTATGTGCCTTTAAGTGCTCAGATTGTAGGAAAGATACATACGCCTCCACCCTCTCTTAGATAACCCTTGACATTTACTGCTCTTACTCTGGTTGAGGCCAAAGGAATATGGCAAGTGCCAGCCTCTGGATGGCCAGTTGAACTTTGTTGGTTGCTGTCAGCCAAATTGCAATTAAAATATAATTAAATTTAATTAAATTGATATTAAGTATACGCCATGTTGAGTCAGCTAACGGCACTCGAGTAACTCTCTCCTGCAAGCCACTCGAAATGACGGCATCAGTGAGAACTGAAAGTTGCCTCTTTGAGAAGTGCGGACTTCTTTGGCACAATAGGCGCCATGAATTTTCCGCTTAAAAATTCCCAAGAGCTGGCAGTAAAAAATGCCAAAGTACAACAACAACAATGGCGACGCCAGCATTAGCAGTAAAAAGGAACACAACAAGCGAAGGGGCGCGCAAATTACAAAAAGTAAAAAAAGAAAAAACACAGTCCAAGAAGCAGAAGAAGCAAAAGAAATGTAAAGTGAAAAAGAAAAGTAAGAAAAAGTGGATGGTGGCGGACTGATAATGAAAAAAGGAAAAGAAGCAAAGAGAAAATTGAAAGGAGCCAACGGAAAATAAGAACATTTTTCGAGGGAGACAAGGCAAATAAGGCCAACAAAAAAAATAAAGAAAAGAACCATCGTCCGCAATGAGCACTGAATGAACGAAGTAAGGAATGACTGACTGACTGGCTGGCTGACTGACTGACTGAATGGCAGCTTAGTTGCCCGTCAGTCTGCCGCTCTGTCCAATGGCCAAAAAGGGTGTGCTGGTGTGTCTTTTGTATCCTTCTTGGTGTTGTTTTTGTTGCCAGTTTCCTTCTTGAGCTTAGGCGTTTGCTTTATAGGCGCAAATGGTACACAAAAATGACACTTCATAAAAATGAAACACAACGATAATGATTACGATGATGATGATTCCGACAACCAGACAACGATGACAAGACCCCTAATGATAATGTTGATGATGAAGATAAAGACTTGCCTTCTAAACAGTATATCTGAATATATATGAGAGTGTGTGAGTGTTTTCTTGGAAGAGGGTGGAAAAGGCGAAAGATTTTGCTTTAATAAACAATTTGAAATGCCCAGTAATGAGTTTGCTTTTTTGGTTCGTTGAGTCGTTCACCTTTATACACTCAGATCAAGTTTATGTCATTTCGTATGAATTATTGATATAACAATCACAAATCAAGTGTTAATCCTTGATCGTTCTTAAAGAAATAATTGTTTCACTTCAAAAGCAATCTTATAATTATTTAGATAGTTGGAATATTGAGAAACAATTTATTAAAATGAACAGCAAAAGCAAGTTATCGCAAATTTAAGTAGGCAGTACGCCCTGGTGGAACCACTACGGTTGAGAAAGGTACAAGGGTATATTAAGATTGTGCAAATGTATGTAACATAAAGGAGGAGACGTCGGAGACCCCCCAAAGTTACCCACAATATGATCAGGGTGACTAGAGGAATTGATATAGCCATGTCCGTCCGTCTGTCCGTCCGTCCCTGTGAACGCCTACATCTTAGAGACTATAAGAGTTAGGATAACCAAACTTGGGATTCAGACTCCTTATGTGTGTACGCTGGTCAAGTTTATTTTTATTTCCCCCCCCCCCCTCCCCCATCCACCAACTCATTTTTTCAAAGTTGTATAATTTCTAAACCTTTCGGATTTAAGTATTAGTTGCTTCCGAAAAGTTGTTAGGAATCTAAAAATCTTTCGATTAATATCAAACATAACTAAAATTGGACCATATTTACAAGATTTTAATTCCTCTTGCGTAACCTGCAATCCGCCAAATGAGCAGTCC
Organism: Scaptodrosophila latifasciaeformis; assembly: GCA_037075145.1. Taxonomy (NCBI): domain Eukaryota; kingdom Metazoa; phylum Arthropoda; class Insecta; order Diptera; family Drosophilidae; genus Scaptodrosophila; species Scaptodrosophila latifasciaeformis. Next base: position 633,953 of record JBAMCM010000681.1, on the reverse strand, counting down.
GATAGATGGCGTGCTTGCAATATTGTGAACAATATGTTTTTGGATTCAAAGGAATATTAAGACCAGAGGTTTTATGTGAATGCAGGCGACCAGGGTTACCACCCGACTAGGGTTGCCACCTTTTCTTTTTTATCTCCGTCTACTAGGTACAGGGTATCCCAAACTCGGCCGCGTCCGAGTTTAACATTCGGCTTCATTTTTTATCCTAGTTTTCTCTTCTCTTTTTTATTTTATTTCTTTTTCTTATACGGTGATCTCTTGCATCCGATCAGCTAGTGACAAGATAGCGTCACCTTTTTCGTTGATCGTATAATCAAGCTAGCATCCCATTTCCCGTTGATAGGATAGTCAAGCTAGCGTCACCTAATTACTATGAACAACAATAAACGTCTTAAAAGTAATTGATAAATTAGATTATCCAAACAACACTACAAAAGTGAGATCTGAAAAATTTCTATATTCTTTTCAGAAACCAGAAAATATCAGAAATTATAAGCTCAACAAATCCAATGAAGTAATCTGAACATTTATTGTTTATAAGCTTTTGTTTACAACAATTCTAATGACCACAAAGAAGCCCTTCAATATTTGAAATAAACCCAACTAAGACTCTTTAAATTACCTTTTATTTACTTTGTAAAAGGAAAACTCTTTTGAAAATACTTTTTAATTATTCCAAGTACCACAATGAAATCATGAAAGCCAACCAAATTTGGAGATGACTTCTTTCTAGCATTTAAAGGGTTACAACAAGCTTCAAGTAAAAATGAAAAGATTTACTAACCACAAACTGAAGTATTCTGAAAGCTCCTTACTCCCTACTGATTCGTCTCACTTATAGATTTACTGCTAAACTTTTGCCTTAGCTTAGTTGGAAGCATTTTCTATACATACAACAAACGATGAACGAAGAAGGAAAACACAATAAGCAATTCTCGAGTAGGTGAATTTATTTGCTCGAATGTTATTTTTGTAGTTATTGTGGGTGTTTTTGTTGTTGTTGTTGTTGTTGTTGTTCTTGACATTGCTGACGCATAATTAAAAAGTCAAGTGAAAAATCACATTTTAAAGCAAACGATGCGATGAGTGTGGTGGGGGACGGAGCGAAGCGAAACGAAACAAAACGACGGAATGAATGAATGAATGAAATTTTTGCGCCTGAAAGCAGGCTAAAGTAATAAGTCAACGGTAGAATTGGGCGCGAGGGTTGCTTGAGGGGTAAGCATTGCGTAAAATGCAAATGCGCCTATTGTGCCAGCGGCCGTGGGTGAGTGTGAATAATTGTGCCTATTGCAAGGGAAGCAAGAAAACTTTGGGGTGGCCATTTTCGGGTTTTGGGCAGGAGCAAGGCCAAAAGTGTGGGAGCTGCTGCTGCTGCTGCCGCCGCAAACACTTGAGGCATGTTGTCGGGCCAAGCCAACGACGACTGCAGCAGCCACTACAACAACAACAACAAAGCAATAACCAAAGCCAAGTGCTTTGTTTTCATGCACAACAATTTGCCAGGACAGACAGCTAGTCTCAGTCTGAAAGAGTCTACGTCTTCCACCAAAGTGGCAAAAGGCAACCAGCATTGTTGGAATTACGTAATTAAATATTTAAAGTGTTTTTTTAGGGCCTTCTTATTTATCTTTTTTTTTCTTCTTTTTTGCTTTGGCATTCAAGGCATTAGACCACGAGGAATGAAAGAGTTGGACTGGAAAATTTTCTCTCACAAAAAAAAAGACTTTAAATTCCTTAAAAAATCGAGGCATTTAAAATTTTCCCCTTATTTGAAAGCTTTAAAAGTATGAAAATAAATTCATCTTCCTTGCCGTTCGCTTTCAATATTTTGTACATTTTTTTTTTTTTAAGAAAGTCAATGCCTGTTAAGTGCTTACAAATTTTACTTTTCCCTGGCCCCGCTCAAAGTATTTCAACTTGAGTATTTTTTTTTTATTTTGCTTCTTTTTTAATTTCATGCAAATTTCTTCTTTTTCTGAAGATTAATGTCTGCGCCAAAAAAAGTTTGCCCAACAAAATTGTGGAGAAAACGAAATCGAAAATATAAGGAGAATACAACAGGGCTTCTTGGCTGTTTTGCCAGCTTAAATAAGGCGCAAAAAAAGTTCCTCTTTCTCTCTATATTCCTTTTGGTAAACTGAAGGACAAACAGACAAGTTGGTCTGTCTGATGCACAACGCCCCAAAACGCCTACCCAAAAAAAAAAAAAAAAAAAAAAAAAAAACATAAAGACAAGATTCTGTTTTGATTCCGAAGTTGAAATATACTTTTCCTAAATAATTTGAAATGCTTATGAATTTTGAATTGACAATTATAAAATGACTTATACATGTCAAGAAGTAGATTATCAACTAATGGAAACATCAAAAAATCATATTGGTTTTGACTTAGCTATATCAATCGATCCCAAAAGCACATATACCATTTAATATTTTATTTAAAAAAAGAAAAGATTATTATAATTTCCAAACTCATATATAATGAGTAGACCGTCGGTTATTTCGAGTACCCTTGAAATACAAATGTTTCTGTCATTCATTCTTTACTTATTTCCGGAGGCACTATTCCCATTCGCTCTTAGACGAATTACCTACCCCTTTCTGGCACCAAATAATTGTCTCTATATAAAACAGAAGATGAAATGTGAGGGAAAAAAACTGAAATTTAATTAATACCAAGTCAAGGCTATGGGAATAGACGAGATTTTCATTTTCTTTCAGTACTCGTTAATTTAGGTGCTTAATCCTTAATCCGAGTACTTGGGAATACTCTCAAACCTCTGACATTTTTGTGAGTGAGTTAAAACTTTTTAATTGATTTTCCCTTTTGCTGTAGTTTTTTCTTTTTTTATTTTTATTCTCTTTAACGCTTTAGCGCGTTTTTCCGTGGAGAGCAAGAGGAATTGGAGACAAAATTAAAATGATTTGTTATGAAATTATTAAAAATGAATAAAAGGACTATAAAATTGAGAAATCCTTAATCTGGAGTGAAAAATGCTAAGCCAAGGAAAGTGAATCTTAATTGGAATATAAATTTGTTCTGTAGGAAATAAACAAATCAAGTAAAGCAATAGCTAGTTTAAATTATCAGAAATATCTACGGTTTGGAATTACTAAAGTAAAACTGTTCGGCTCTGTTCGCTTGCTGGAGTCCTCTTTCCTCTTTGGAGCTTAGATTTAACAAAACTCTTTTTGCTGTACAAGCTCGTCTATCCTCCTAAGATGATATTATCTCTTATCTTCTTTTTTTTGCTTTCATTATAATCGATGTATTTGGTATCGATATTGATGTCATTTCTATCAACCTCGTCGCTATCTAGGGTTCTAATTGTATACTAACCAGGATCCATAATAATTTTTATATTCAGTTTATTTATAAGGCAAATTTAAATTTCTCAGATAAAGAATTTTATGTATTCTAAATTAAAAAGGTAGTTTTTTTCTGTGTATTTTATGATAATATATTTTATTTAAAATAATATCAAAGATTTTTATAATTTTTTAAAAGGGAAACAGTTTGCATCAAATCGATCCTTCAGTTATTACTTCTGATTTCTCAATTCACTCAATATTGTTGTAGTTGGCAAAAATTCATAGAAAGCTTTCCACCCACTTTATTGAATAACCATAATATTTTCCAGCACTGTGATTCTGTCATAACCACAACCATAACAAACGAACACAAGTCAAATTGTCTTAGCCGCAAAAGAGTAAAATAAACTAAACTATAAACCACAAGTTGACGAAGCTCACGACCCTCACGGTGGAGGCATGTTCTTCGCTCCTTGGCCTCTCAGAAAAAGGGAGGGACTAGAGTCGAAGAAGAAGAAGATGAAGAGATGAAGTGGAGAAGAAAAGACAAAGAGCGGTTTATTTTTTACCGCGTGTGCCGCCTTGCCGTTTTGCCGCTTTGCCACTTACTTAATGATGACAGTAAAATGACTTAAATCGCTGTCAATGTTGACACTTTAACAAATTTTTTCACTTAAGCGATTTTAAATACGTTGAACAAAAAACCAAGCCTGTGTTTGTGTGTGTGTGAATTCGTCTCTGGCTCGGCGGAACATGAAAAATAATTATGCGAAATTTTTATGCACACATTGTTGCTGTTGTTGTTATTTCAATTCTTTTTTTTTTTTTGCTCACATGGCCAAAGTTTGTACAAAAATTTTGTTGTTTATTGCAAAAAAAAAAAAAAAAAAAAAAAAAACGGAGAAAAATAAATAAATGTGAAAAAATCAAAAAATCGCTGGATGCATGTTGGATGGATGACTGTAACGATGATGGTGACGTCGTCATCATCATCATCATCATCATTATCGTTGTCGTGGTCGTGGCAATCAGTTGGTCTCATTGCCTTGCCTGGTTGGTTGCCTGGCGGGCGTGTTCATTCAACCGCAAATAAATCGCAACAGCAACAGCAACAATAACAACAACAACAAAAACACAAAACAAGAAGACAACAACAATTGCAAAAGTGCCGGCTCCAATGGCCACAACGACGGACATTGAAAAATGCAACGGAAACGCGAAATGCGCGCCAACGGTGGCGGCACCCAAATACAAAAACAACAACAGCTCCAACAACAATAACACATATTCGCACAGATAGTAAGTCTGCCTGAATGACTGGCAACCAGTTGATTGGCGTTGGCGGCGTCAGTATAGCGGGTGGCGGCGGTGTCGGTGATAGTGGTGGTGGTGGTGGTGGCGGCACTGGCAGTGGCACACCAGAAAGTGTGCCTGCAGCTTTAGCCGCTCGTTGGGACTGTCTGACTGACTGAGTGGTTGGTTTGGCTTGTTCAGTGCCAGGTAACTGGCTAGGTGGGGCTTCTCAGCCTTTCGTTTATCTCATAATAAAGCGCGACTTGCAACGCGTTCCTTTTTTTCCCCTATGTGAAGCTTCTCTGCCCTTTCCACAGTCTTTCAATCTGGCTGACCCCAGTGGGGAGCCTTATGAGCACGCTTCATAAAACGAGGGGCACACAAAGTGGACAGATCCATTGGCTTTGCACAATGAAGCTGACTACCTGCCCACCTGACTACTACCAACCTACCCATGAGGTTACCTGCTGATTTTCATTTTTCATAAATATGCCTTAAAATGTGAAGGCTTTTTTTTTTGGGTTTGGTCGGGCCTAAATTTAGTATGGATGCTGGCAAAGAGCAGAAGCCATCAACTCAGCCGTGTAAAGGCGAGAAACTCATAATTACTTAGAATGATTCAACAACTTGAAAACATTTTTCATCAGAAAAAGAAAGTGAAAAATATTTACAAAGTTTCCCAAATTATAATAAGACCTGTCTATATCTAATAGATTTTCTAGGACTTTCAAATCGAATATAACAAAGTCTGTCTATAACTAATCGATTTAATAGATCTTGATACTCAGGACTTTAAAATTGAATAACCAAGCCTTGACAACTTAAATCTTTCCATACAGATCTTGAGAAATCATCTCTGTTCTCTACGAACTGAAGCATCATAATAATTTGATCATATTATTTTTTTTTTTATTATATTTTTTATTTAGAGGAGGGGGAGGAAGACTCTTCCTCTTCTTTATCATCTACTACAACAATAACACATCTATCTCTAATACATATAATATATATTTATATACACCCCTTAAATTAAATAACACCCCCCCCCCTACACCTTTCTATCCCTCCCACTACATCTTCTTTCCCCCCCACCCCACCTAATTATTTTATTCTTTTTTTTTTTTTTATTTTTATTTAATTTATTTTTAGGAAAACAGGGGGGAGGCTTTTCCCCCCCCCGCCAAATAGGGCTAAGCTAACCCCTAGGACCTCTCTGTCCCTTTTCGTTCCCCATAAACCTTCCAATCCAATATAACCAAGTCTTTCCATAACCAATCCATTTAATAGATCTTGATACCCAGGACTTTAAAATTGAATAACCAAGCCTTGACAACTTAAATCTTTCCATACAGATCTTGAGAAATCATCTCTGTTCTCTACGAACTGAAGCATCATAATAATTTGATCATATTATTTTGTCTATATTATAGTGAATTAAATTTAGGAATAAACAGGGTGATGAAGAGACTTAACCTCTTCAGGCAAATAGGGCTAAGCTAACCCCTAAGGAACTCTCTGTAACTTTTCAGTGTTCCATAAAACTGAAAGAGCTCTTCAAATTATAGACAATCCTATTGATAAAGCCCAGTATATCAGCAAAGATTGAATGGAATTCAATACTAAATTCAACGAAACTCTCTCCATTCCATGGTAATTATTTCTCATAATCGTTATTTGGATATCATCAGTGAATGCAGCTTCTTCTGTATGCTTGTAATTGAATTGTTGCTGTTGTTGTAATCGTTGTGCTACCGTTTTTATACATTTTTTAATCAACCTGCATACGCAATCTACGTCACATTAACCCCAAACCCCCTGCTCTCTCCTAAAGCTTTGGGGCACTTAACTATATTAAATGGGTTGGCTGGCTGGCTGGCTGACTGACTGACTGCCTGGCTGGTTGGCTGTCTGTCCAGCTGACCAGGCAATTCCACGTATTCAAACTGGTTATTTATCTGACCATACCCACACATACTTATACTCTTTTCAGAACTGACAAATTATTTATAGTCTTTTTTATGACTTTCTAGGCCTTGAAAAAAAAGCTGATTGATATAAATTCAACTGACTTCAGATAAGAGCAAATTCATTCATATTTTAAGCGATAAGAATTTACGCAATTCCCGGGAAAAACTACACACTTTTGATCAATTCTTTCAATTAGATTGTTATTTTTGTTATCTTGGTATGCTGAAATTTTTAAAAGAATTATTCTCTTATCTGGACTTTGGTGAAATTTTTAACATTGTCTTGAAATAAGCAAAGTATTTTTTTTTTTTTTTGTCCTCTACAAAGTAAATCAAATCAACCCGTAAAGAGTGTATTTTAGTTTCGATCTACATGAAGAGCTTTTCAGATATATATATATATATATTTTTTTTTTTTACATGTTATTGGTGCGTATTAATTTCAATGCAATGTGGTGAACCCGTCCCGACATATCAACGGAGCTCCCTGCTCGGCTGCAGCTACCGCCATTCTGGCAGTACCCAGAATAACAACGATAACATGCATCCAATTTTGGGCAGCTGTGCGCGTGCGCTCGCATATTTAATAGGCAGGCATGCCCAAGATGACCAGAGTCAAGGGCCGCACACAAATTACGCATACGCAGTGTGTGCGAGTGTGGCTGTTGCTTGCCGCCGATTACACCTGTCGTTTCATGCGCCGCACGTCGCTTGTAAATAATTCATGTTGACAACTATTTTAGCTTGTTTTACTATAGTTGGTCACACGGCCAGCTAACCAACCAACCAGCCAACCAAGACCAGCAGAGGCCAATTGGTCAACTGTCTCTGTGCGATGGTTTGTTTAAATTATGATTGACACATTGCTGGACTTTCTGTCCGATTGACTGCTTGACTAACTGGCTGATTACACATGCTGTGATTATGATAGACTTGTTGTAGGTGTTATCGCCAGAAAGGTGCAATTGACAAATGAGAACAAAAGAAAATGCCATAAATTGCGCCAACACTCAGTTGCTCTCGATTTCTCTCGCCCATTGTTTGCCTCTGGCTTATCAGTCACGTAGATGTTATTGACCCTCGGGTATGGCCGTTTTAGTGTTTGTGTTTATATTTGCTTATATTTATTTATATTTGTTTATTTTTATTCGTTTGCTTGCTTTTTTTTTTTTTTTAGTGAACTCAAATTTGTTGTGTATTTTTCCGCGTTGAGCTTACAATTTTGTTTGCCGTTTGAGATCTCAATGAAAAAGCTGGAAGAACTTACCAATTCTATTAATTGCTTTTACCCCATACATAAGTCAAAAGTGCTTCCTTACCTGTAATGAAATCAAAAGTACAAGAATGTGTTAATTAAAAAAGTTGATAGCCAAAATGGCAAACAATAAGAGGGATTCTTTGCTTCAACAATCAGAACAACTTATTGGCAAATTTATACAAATCACAAGTCAGTTTGAAATGGATAAAAAGCTTTTGATCCGAAAGGGTTTCAGCTAAAAAATTAGCTAATCACAAAAATCGAGGGTTGGAGAGAATTTCGTAGAAAATATATATTATATTTTTATTCAGATTTCCATGGTTTCCAATGGTCCCAATATATTTCATTTTAACCAAATTTGCTTTGTGATATTTATGCCAATTTGGGCTTGTTTACTGCATTCACAAATTAGCAGAATAATTAATTAGGCGGCAGTTAATTTGTCAAGTTTACGTATCCCTGGTTTGCTTATTAACCCATAAAAGAGAGAGAGAGAGACTCAAAGAAAGTTACACACTCACTCACATACTCACAGCTAGAAATGGTTCAATTAAACTTGCCAAACGACCGTTTACCCCCGAAAATATTTCCCAAAAATAACAAACAAATACACCAAAAAAAAGAGAGTATCAAATGACTAAAGAATTATGCAAACTCTTTTTGACAATTTTTTTTTTTTTGAAAATTTCAACTCAGTCAAAATTATTAAACATATTTTCAGAGCTTTTAAGAGACAATTCAAATCCAACTTTATTCTTAGTAAAAATTGCCCGAACAAATTTGATAACAAAGTCAGCACACTCAATTTATTTTTGGATAAAAAAAAGTGTATAAGAAGCAAAGAGAAGCAAACGCCAAAAAAGTTTTCTAATTAAAATGGCAAAAACAGTTTACTCGCTTTTCATTTCTCGGGCAACCCAAACTATTTATATCTACTTAACGGTTTTTGGGCAAAGTTTTCTTTTCTTTCGAAATCGTCTGGCAAGGAAACCAGTAACAGACTTGTTTGATTTTTGTTTTTCTGATAAAATTCTTAACAAATTAGTTGTTAAATCGAAATGGCAACGAAAGTAAAAGGGTGAAAAAAATAACACGAAAAAAAATAGAAAAAAATTGGAATCAATCTCATTTGCATTGAAGGAGGATGGAAAAGTTTTCTTTCACTTTTTTTTCCTTTTTACGGCTGACATAATTTAAAACGTGTCGAATCCTTAATCACTTGACAGCCAAAGCGAAGAATGGAATACGAATGGAAGGCAAGCGAAAGGAGGGAGCATCAAAAACCAAATGGGAAATCACGCGTGACACGTTAGGTAAACAACGACACTGTAGAATGGATAATCAGGAGAAGAGAAGCAAAGTGAGGCGAGGCGAGGCGAGGCGAGGCGAGGCAATTTCTGTCTAAAAAGGCAACAGGCTGCCTGCCACTGTCAGACAAGCTGCGGAAATAATGTTGTGCTTCATTTTACCGTTATTATTATATTTATATTTATAGTTTTATTTACAGTAGCAAAATCAGCGACGCCACTGAAAATGCCAACGCTGATGATGACGATGCCAAGAATGATGATAATGAAGTTGGCAGCGTTGCCTGGCTTGGGTCATGAATAAGCCAGGCAAAGATGAGGAGTGGCAGGCGAAGGACTCCCGGCCCTGCTCGGTCGTGTTGCCAACAACGTCTAGACACACAAAAACAAACATAAAATAAAATAACGTAAAACAGAAAAGGCAAAAAGGGAAGCCAGCAAAAGCAGAGGAAAACGTGTGCCAAGTGAAAAGAACAAACTCATGAACGGAGGGCGAGCCTTGGGAAGGCACAAAATCAGCCAGAGAGCGAGAAAAGTGAGAGAGATCCAAAGAGAGGGTTTGAGAAGCAGAAAGTGGCTACCGAGGATGACAGCCAGGACAAGTTGTCGAGTGCGTGCATGTGGACTCTGTGTGTGCTCAGCTCTGAAAAACAAAAGAGGGGCAAAGGCAAAGCCAAGTGAAACAGGAAGTGAGTCCTCTTTGAAAACATTTAAGCGAAATAAACTTAACGCCTCTTTAAGCTGGTACAAAAAACAAAAAAAAGAGTTGCCAATTATCTATCCATTTCCTTACTCTAATTTCTTCTTTTAATATTCAGCAAAAGTATAACTTTAGCTTTAAGTGGCCAGAGTTGCCAGTTGAGAAATGCATTCCGATTTCCAGCTGGCAATGCTGTCAATTTCTTCATTCTTATCACACAAACAGAAGCACCATAGCGCAAACCCGAAAAAAAAGGATGCGACCAAAAAAAGAAAAAAGAAAAGGGCGAAGAACGAAACCGGAAGGAAGCAAGATACACACACCCACATGCACACAAATACACACACACACACACACAAACAAGAACTTAAGAGACACAGGAATTCATTCACATTTATGGAGAGACGGCAAAGTGCCAAGCGAATTTTACAAGGGTCGACAAATATGAGGCGAGTCGAGTTCAGTTTCAGTTTCGTCTCGCCTCGTCTGCAAATCGAACTTAGAAGGGCAAAGGAAAAAAGGAACAAATTCAAACACATAGACACAGACACTTTGAGCACTTTAATGTGCTTCTGTCTCTGACGATGTGAATGTCTCTGCTTCTTCTTCTGCTTCCTCGTTTTGTGCTCATTCCTCGCGCTGCCCTGACCGTCCCTGTCCCCGTCCCCGTTCCCGTTTCCCTTTAAGGGGTGCGCGCGCGCTCTTTGTGACGCCCTTTAATGTTGCCTCTGCCAGCCCTGCACATCCCCCTTCTATCCACTTTGGCTTGGGCCACTGCTGTTAACTTAAATATTTTATGGGGTGTCAGCATTGTCGATGTTGGCGCGATTGTCTTTGCCACCGTCGAAGCCCTCACCCGACTTACTCATTCCTTTTCTGTTTTTTTTTTTGTCAGTGCGGCTTCTCTTTATCCTGTACATGAATATGTGTATGTATGTTGGTATGATTATATATATATATGTGTGTGTGTGTGTGTGTGTGTGGTGTGTGTGTGGTGGGTTGTCTTTTGTGTTCAAGCCAAAGTAATTTCAAATTGATAAGCATCGTTCAATGTGCGTCTGTCTTTGGCTGACTGACTGCCTGACTGGCTGACTCGGAGACTGTGCTTATTGGGCAGACCCTTCCAAACGGGCCAGATAGTCTGGCAGGGTTATACGACGAGGGTGTTTGTGCTGCCCTCTTCCTCAGTTTGGTATATTAAACTGATTTGTACCATGTCGAAATTGAGGCTGCTCAACCCACAGTTCGCTTGCTTCGCGCTTTTCAAAGTCAATTGAAATTAAGTAACAGATTTTCTAAGCTTTATATGCGGGCGTTGGCCGAATTGGTTTGATGTTTTGGGGTGCTGGGGTATACGAAGCGGTTTCAGTTGAGTCGGACTGGGTTAAAGTGTGAATTTGCCAAGGGTTGAGGCGTGTGAAAATAAAACATATTTGTGTGAAAGTAAATAAATGAAAGAGCTAAGGGGTTCATATATAAATCAGCTTGGCAATAAAATCGCATATATTAGAATTATAAAAGCTTATTCAATAAGAAACATCTTCATATTCCAATGAAGATTTATAAGATTTTAAAATGAAGGGATTAATATAGCTTTTTCTTTTGTAAATTTAAATAAAGTCAGACCAAAGATTTCTTTGTCAGTCTCAGATAATTCACTTGGATCAGAATTAAAGCTTCCTTCTTTGAAGGTTGCGGAATACGCCCCTTTTAAGTAAGCTGTAATGGATCGCTGGCACTTGAAGAATACAACAACTTCAGGGCCAGAGACGAACATTTGCATAAGTTTATTAAGTGAATGCTTCTTTGCTTATTTGCTTTGCAGCAGCACTTAAAATGAAGCCACTTAAAAGTCCAGACAACAAACTTTTAACAACAAGGGGCAGCAACTCTGCAACTCCTTGAAGGCACTGACACGAACAGTTCTCACTGAGAGAGTCCAGCCAGCTGCAGCTGTTGACTTGCATGCGTCAATTGCAGATTGGACAACACGGCGTATGAGCATTATCAAAGGCCCACAATAAATTACGTGTCAATTACATTGGCAATTGCATTAATCAACACTACAGCATTCTGCCATGCCAACTTGCAAGTCGGCTAAGGCGCCAACAATACCGTCGATGTCAGACCGCCCCCACAAATGTCTGTTTTGGTTGTCAAGAAAGGGGCGTGACTAGACGCAAAACAACGACGCAGCTGCATTTTAACTACCGCTGCTGCCGCTGCACACAAATTAGAAGTAAAATTCCGTTTTCCTTTTTGCTGTTCTTATGCGTAAATTGTCATAAATTTAAAACACTCGCCCGCTAAAGTTGCCAACTTATTTGTGAAGGAGGGGGAAGGCTTGGGGATTTGTCGAGCAGAGCCCGGAGAAGGTAACCAGCCCGCCAACAGCCACCAAGTGTCATGTAAATGTGCAACAGTGCCTGAAGACAACCAACAACTGCAACAACTACAACAACAACAGCAACAGCTACTCCGACTTCAAATTCGACTTCTTTGGTTGTTGGACGTTGACGTCTGGCAGCCTGCAAAGCCGCCAACTGCTTTTAACTGTCATTAATTATGTCAAAATAAGATTTAAATGCTTTTTGTCTGCACAAACATCAAGGAGTTTGGCCATAAGCACTTCCCAAACCCCCACCCAATCCACCCACTCGCCAACTCAACCGACCCCATCAAGCATGCCTGAACAAGAGTTCACCACCTCCGAGCCTCCACGGAGTCAAGTCGAAAACTTTTAGTCGCACTAAGCTTTGCCATGCATAAATATCATTTGTTTAGCAGATTTTTGGCGACTAACGTTTTAAGACTTTTGTGTTCTTGGTGGGTTTTTGTTAATTTTACTTGGCTGCTTGTTTGGTTGTTTGGTTATTTGGATGCTTGGGGAATAGAGCAGGTTTATGGTGTCAGCTGTGTAAATATACTTTCATTAATTAAACACATTTGATGGTTTCTAGTTTTCCGCATAATGAGCTTTTTGCTTAAAAGGATTAAAGTATTTCCATTGCAATAGTTTTAAAACGAAATATGAAAATCAATTTCAGCAATCCCTCTCAGGGATTTCAAAGCTGGTTCCAGCCAAAGACTTGAAACTTTGTACGCAAGCTTTGCATTTAAATAGTGTTTAGGAAATATATTTCGAACCAAGTTGAAATACAAAATAAGGAAATTTCAGACAAACATACAAAAGGAGATTGTCAACTGTCAGGTCACTTCGGCTGCAATTAAATTTGTATATTAGAATAACACAATCCTCTTAGCTCTATTTTTACTAATCAATAAGAAACTCACATCCAAAGTTAGCTTAAGTTGTCGATTGGCTTAAGTTTATGATGACACGGTAAAAGCTTTTTTCAGCAGTTTTCCATTTAATTGTCTTAGATTTCATCTGCTGTACTCGATAAAGTAATTACCAACGAGCAGTACACAGTTGTCAGAAAATTTAATTGTGTCTGGACAGCTCTGTGGCGGGTCATATAAGTCTTTTTATAGTACACTTAACCCTACAAAGTGTTGCAGCCAATTAGAAGTAGAAGGACTAAGAATATCTCCTGCCTCATTTAGTCCACATCACAAGCAATTAATTGGAAAACAGAGTAAGGTTTACTCAGCTTAGAATAGCAATAAAGCGCAAACAATATAAAATGCAGCTATCCTGTCTCGAACTACTGGGTCAGCTGGTCAACCCGGCGTATACGTAATCTGTTGCGCTCCACCGTTAAGTGTAAAGTTCATTTTCTTTTTCTTATGAAATAAATTTGCATAAATTGTGCGAGTGAGCTATAAGGTAAGTCAAATGCGAACAATTTTATATTGAAAAGTGCACAATTAAAACGAAATTAAAAAAAGTTCCAATTGAGGCCTCTGCCGAGATTCCTCCAACTCTTTGTCGTTTGCATAATGACTGCTGCCATTTGAGTGGGCAGTCGTAAATTTTAAATAAAATTTACAACAACAATAACAAACTGCATTGAAAAATTGTTCAATGCCTGGCAATTTTACATTCTTGACTATTGCATTTTTAATTCTTTCAACGTTCGTTGACGGCGTCATCGCTTTTCCCTCTGGACATCCGCTGGCGATACGTGCTAATCAGTCTCTGCTTCCGCTTCACATTATTTGCAGGGCTTGGTACCCTGCTGTGCTCCCGTCAAGTCACCCTCTACCGTTGGCCAATTCCCCCGAGAGAAGGAGCCTCATCGCAGACTGTGAAAATTTATGTTATCATTTTTGTGTTGACATTTTTTCCCTCTTCCTTGATTCCTTGACACCTCATCCTAACCCAGAGAGCCCATCCATTTTCAAAATGTGTGAAATTTTTGCATTGCTAAGTCTCAAATTAGGTTACAACATATTTTCCGTCTTTTCTTTGCTATGCTCCTTCTTTTCTATCTTTGCTATTTTTATGCAGTTTGGACAATTTTACCTCCTCTCGAGTAACTTAATTCTCTGAGTGTGCGAGTTTGATTTTTTTTCCTCGTTCCTCGTTATTTTTTCATTTGGCCTCTTGCCAGCGAAGGGAAAAAACATCCCGACGATTCCGAGTCTGGCATCTTTTCGGCTATTCTTGCTTCGTCCCCGCCCTCATCCTCGCCCTTGCTCTCGCTCTCGCCCTAATTGGCCGCATTCACGCGCACTCTTCAGTTAGTCAAACTTAACCTCAAACCAATTTATCTTGTTCACTTCTACTTGTCCACTTTTAATTTGGAGCATTTTCTTATTTATAACGTTTTACACTTCATTTCATTTTACCACCATTTTCTCCGTCATCCCTCTTTCGGCATTTTCTACCAACCTTTTGGACATTGTGCTTTTCTCTCTCTCCCCGTTTGCTCCCACCGTCTTGACCTCTCAACGGTCCTTGTCTAGCTTGTGGCCAGGCTATATCATGTCACTAAATCAGCACAAATTGTTCCACTGATTTATAAATTTGGCCAACAGCCAACGATATAATCTTATTGCATGTAGTTTTCTTCTTCTTCTTCTTCTTCCCTCTTCTTTGTTCTCTCCTATTTTTATTTATTTATTTTTTTTTTTGCGACCAGCTCAACCATCTATCCATTTGGCCATCTATCCATCCGTTCGTTCGTCTATTTATTTACAAAGTTGTTGTCTAATAAATTGCTTGAAATATGTCACTGAATTGAGCCTTTATGCTAGGGTCCAGAGAGAACTTAAATTATCCTAGGTCAACACTTTTTACAAGCCATTAAAAGACTTAATTAAATTGGAGTTTTTGAATAGGCGCTGGCTCCATTTCTCATAAGACTTCCATAAAGTTGATATAAGTTTGGAATATATAAACCTAACCTCGCCTAAATTAATTTTAGATTATTAAGAAATAAAATGCCCAAATAATACTAGATTATTTCGAAAATCTGGAAAAAAAAACCTTTCAATGAATATAAATAAAATCAGTGAAAAATATCAGACAATATTTACCAACCAATCAATAAAAGAAAAACCCAAGCCAAACAATAAATAAATGGTTGGGCAGTGAATTCATAGTTTTCGGCTATTTTAAGTTTAAATATTTTTTTACTGAAGAGAGAAACCCAATTTGTGAGCATATTAATTTTGTTCTGAAATTTGTAAGGCAAACAATTTTCATTTTGAAAAAAGCAAATATCGGAAACATTTGATATACTCTATGATATATGAAACGATATATAGGATTGCTATAAAAGTTTGATAGGAGAAAGCTAAGATCGGAAACAGTCTCTATATTCTATTATATATGAAACGATATATAGGGTGGCTATATAAGTTTGATAGGAGATTTTCAGTTAAGGATTATAGATATTAATTTACTTAAAACCAACACAGGCTCAAGCTGGCTCAGACTCGTAGTAATATTACGCTTGATATCATTAGCTTGATTAGGAAAAATAAAGTCTCCCATAACTGACAGATCGTATGAATGAGTGAATTAATAAGCTCAACTATTTTATAGGGTATTCCATATTTGACGAATCACCCTGTTTTGGGAGTTTTGTTTTGACGGGGCGGGCTTAGCCAGCGGCATTTAAACGTGGCTCTTATCAATATTTGTGCATCAGGCCTTGAATGCTGAAAAAAAAACAGCTGTGAATTCAATTGTGGAATTGTGGAATAGTGGAAATCCAAAATGTTATTAGATGCCATTATAGCGATATGATTGTTGACTATTTTCTTAGCCATTTAAAACGTGTTATTTACTTGTTAACCGTTTGTGTTTGTTTTCGGTTGCAATTTCTGTGCAAGAAAGATATAAAATCGGATATCTCAATGACCTCCAATGAATATATCCAAATTGGCAAATCAAAGCAAAAAAAAAAGACAAAAAAAGGAAGAAGAAAAACACAGCAGAACATATTTTTTTATTTATTTTTCAAATATTTTGCGAGTCGTTTATATTTTCTCTTTCTTTTTTGCTGTGTCAACTTTATCCAAAATAAAAATACCAATATACAAACAATATAAATGTATTCATATGTGCATATATAACACTGTACTTGTGTGTGTGTGTGTGTGTGTGTGTGAATGTTCCACACAATTGAAGTGACATACCCTCGGCAAGTTGCCACTCACTACTCCCTTGGGTCGTTGTAGCCCCGCATTTTTCTCACAGGCGAGGCAACAGGAGGAGCAACAACAACAACAACAACAACAACGATGGATATTCAAAATGTATTGAATACAGAGAGAGAAGCTTGCCACCACCAATACAAGCCAGCACCACCCGTTGAGGTACCCGGGGACATGAATCGTGGACTGATGATGGGGTAGGGAAAGGGGTAAAGAGTATAGCCTGTCACCGGAAAGCAATCAGCAATATAATCGAGTAAAGCTCTGCCCCTGAGCTATGTGTGTGTATGTGTGTGTGTGTGTGTGTTTGGAAGCCCGAGGGCATGGGTCGAGAGGTAACGCTTTTGGGGTTGTGACATGTGCAGCTGCCGAAAAAAAGTGCTTAAAGTCATTTCACATTGTGAAAGATATTCCACTCTGGAATGGTACTTAAAAGCTAAAGTAATCGAATGAGATATCAATATCGGTATTGATTTTAGAGTGTCGAAGAATTTTCCCCTCAAAAAAAAAAAAAAAACCATGTAACTAAAAATAATTTAGTCTTGTTTAAAATGAAATTTGATTTAACGAAGAAAAGCTTTGCTAGCTTTACATTTTCTTGTTTGAATTATGATGTTTTATTTATTTCGGGTAGACAAATGGAATTTTATTTTCGGTATGCTTGTTTGCTTGAATTCGACATTGATTGATTAGGCATGCCACACATTTCAAGCCTGCTGTGATTTGCAAAGAGCTTCCTTCCCCACCCCCCACTCCCTTCCATTCCGTATTCGTCCGTGTGTGACACTTGTTCTTTTCCGCCATTTCTGTTAAGCTCTCCCGGTCTCTCGATATATCTCTCTGTCTCTGGGGCTCCTTTCGTTAGGTTTTGTGTATTTTCCATTTTGCTTGGTTATTGGCAAATCGCTTCTTTTTTTTTTTTGCACTTCAACTGTCAACAGGGCGGAAACTTTCCTTTCATTCTCACACTCCACTTTGACAGGGTCTTAACCTCACTCGTTCCTACCGATTTCTTTCCGAGTATGCAACAGCCATAAGCATTAAGTAATTGTTGCCAACATTGTTTTATTTATTTCTTTCAGTTTTTATTTTTTTGTTTTTTTTTTCGCGGTTGACAAATCCACTCATTTTGATAAGCTCTCATAAGCAATGAAACCGATTTTCGCCATCGTGCTCATATTATAACAGCTACTCCAGCTGTGTTGGTTCTTGATTTTGTTCAGTTTTACGTTACTTTTTTTTTGCGTCGATTATGAAGCCTCGTTTCAATTGCATTGAGTGGCAAACGCTGACGAAGCGACGCGACGCTGACTAAACTCCCACCAAAGATATATCCACTGGCAGTGGCACTGTCATGCATTTACTGTTTATGAGGGCACATTATGAAATTTATTAAATGGCAGCAGAAGTAGCAGCCTAAATGCGGCACATAAGCCATGGACTTACCCTCACTCTCCGACCAACTGACTCAGGCTCGAGCGAAGCGAGCAGAACTGAAACGGGCAAAGCTCAACTGCGCCAAGTTAAGTTGAATTGAATTGAAGTGAGGGTTCATGTGGGTTGGGATTGAATGTTTATGTACTTCCCCGTTTATGAATATTTAATTCGGTTTTTATTAAAGTTGTGTCTTTGCCGGAAAGGGACGATGATCTAATTATACTGCGGGATCTATCAATAAACTTTTTGCAAAAAGAAATATTAAATAATTAATTTAAATTCGAAAACTTTTTTATTAATTACTCAATTCGTTTCGTTTATCTTATGAAAAAAAAAACTTTATATTTCTAATTATAATTTTATTTTTTCTCATTATTTTTGCTAATCGTTGTTTTGGTTTATGTTTTAATAATGATTTATTTCCTTAATTTTATGTTCAGTTTTTTTTTTTCTTGTGTAGACAAAAGTGAATAATTGTGCAGCAGCTGCGATAGTGACTTTTTACCTTGACTTTTGCAGTTTTTGCCATTTTTTTTTTTTTTTTTTGTATGATAATGAAGTTGATATCACGTCAGCTTCGCATTGAAACAATAGCAACAATGATCATTAGATTACCAGCAACATGAAACTGTAATTCTTAGCCAAGGCAAACTTTAAATACTCTTTAAAAGAATCTCCTAAAGGTTTCCCAAAAAAAAAAAAAATCGAAAAAGCTTAGGCGAAAACATAATCTCGAAAATTAGTAATTTATTTAGATTTCAAATATTCTTTTTAAATGGAAAGTAAAATCTTTTTCTTTATTTATACAAAGAGTTTATTAAAACTAAAACTCATTTATTTTGAGATCTAAAATCAGATTGAATTGCAACAAGAAACCAAAAATGATATCATAAGACCATTTGTAATTACCACAAAATTCGCAGAAATCGTTATACAAACTAAACAAGCAAAAGTGCAAAAAAAAGAAGAAAAAAAAAACTAACAACAAAAATAAAAGTCATAAAAAAATAATAATCATGTGGCTAACCTTGAGAGGCAACAGCTTTATTTTTTTTTTTTTTTTGCGGCAAATGCAACAAATTTGAAATTGCAAAAAAAAAAAGAAATACAGAAAAAAAAAAAATACATCATGATTATAAATGGTTGGCAAAATTTTAGGGCAGAGCATTTAATTTTTTGCAAAATTTGTGGGAGTGTCTTTGGCTGTCATTCAAGGGGACTAAGACTAAATAATAGAAAAGGAACCAGCAAAATCTACAGAAAAAAAAACAACTATTAAGATGAAAGGTTAATTATCAAGAAAGAACATTGAAAGAGATTATGGATTAGAGCAGCCGACCATGAGCTGATATCTCATACAAAATGATTAGTTTCCGAGCTTCGAAGATAATTCAAAACCTTCATCATAACTTGAAAGTTATGCTGTCAGCTTAAACAGTTGAAGCTAACTGGATTAGATTGATCGGAAACTCATGTAAATCGGTTAGCGAATTAAAATTGTATATAGCTTTAGCAGTTAATTTAAAGCTGATCTGAATCCATCCACTTAAAATAAGATTTTCATAATTATTTTTGAAATTCTTTAAAAAATACTAACAGAATTGAGGTTATGTTTATAGTTTTTTTGACAATTTCGAAAAAGTATAATTAATAAATTACAATTGCATACTTGATAAAAATTATGTAAATATATGTGTTTTCAAACTGATTTCCCCAACAAACAATTTGCTTAAATTGGTCTCATGAGTCGAATACAAAAAAAAATTTGAAACAATCAAGGCTAGGGGCCAGTGGGCAGTTGCCACTGAGAAAGACAAAAAAAAAAGGCAAGAACTGAAAAGTCAAAAATATGTAGAAACCAAAATGCCTACACTTTCAATATGGCCAATTGCACAGCTGTTGGGCTCTCCGGTATTAGTTATGCTAAAGAACCCACAACAACAACTACAAGAACAACAACTATAACGAAAACCAAGAGATAGACGATGACGACGGTAACGGTGACTACTGCCAACGGAAGTGGTCCCCCAGGTTAAACATATTGCCAATTTTAATAATAAACTCTACAGAAACACATTCACACACACAAACACACACACACACACACACACATACACCCAGGCATAAATTTGCATGAGGTTGGCTGTGTTTATGTTTACGTAATTGCAATGCCAAGTGCCACAAAATCTGGCCAAATGCTCTTGGCAAATTCCGCCTTCTCCTCCCCACCCTTCACTCTACCGAACACTCGCCAGGCGCACCAAAGTTATATGAGAGAATATAAAATGGAGAAGTTGCTGAAATTGGCGAAGTAACAGAGGAGAGGAGAATCACAAGCAGAACCACAACCAAACCGAGCCCAATTCGTGTACACTCGGTGGCCAACAACAACAACAAGCATAAATGTAAATATATACAAATTATTAAATTTTGTATATTTTTGGCAGAAAAAGAAAACGAAAAAGCCAACAACATAAAACCAAAAACTTTTTATTCCATTTGCTGGCAAGCAGAGCACAGCATGCCTCAGATGGTGCATGCCTCCCTACCTCAGTCCCCTTCATTTCCATAAACCCCTTTTTCGCTTTGATGTTTGCCAAATATTGGCAAAAAAATAAAAAATATGTTGCACAAAATTCTGATTATTTATTGTTATTATTTATGCCACATTCGATTACAACAGGCACAAATTTTGTAGTTTTCTTTGTTTTCTCGAAGCAAAAACTATGCCAAGAGTAAACGATTCGAAGGCATAACTAAATCTTCTTCTGCCACTAGCAATAAGTTTCTTGGCCAATTTTTAGTTAATTCACATAAATTTTGATTGGGCTAAAGTGCCAGAAAACAAAAGTTTTCCATCTCAAAATTCTTTACAGGAAAATGTATTCAAGATTTATTTATTTATTTATTTTTTTTTTTTTTTGAATAAAATTTAAATTGCTTCAATTCACTTCTCCTCGTATCCTTTTGGACCTGAATTGTTGCTATTTCATTATTATTTTACCTTTCCCCCTGCAAGTTCATTTACAACTTAACCACAAAACGGCCACAACAAATACCTCCAATCAACGCGATCAAGATAAAACAAATATAAACAAATAACGGCTGCAATTTTCTTTTTCCTTTCTTTACATTTTTTATTTGTATTTTTACATAAAAATTCCAGCTCTTTTTGTTTTTAATAAAAAAATGCAAAAGACCTGCGGGAGATTGGAGACCAGGAACAAAACAGGACAAAGGCGACTACAAGGCAGGCGGAGGAGTGGTCATTTTATTTATTGTTATTTCATTTCGACCACAAATTAAAAGCTATGAATAAAAGCGCCAAGTGGACCATCTAAAGCAGACCAAGGCTAAAAACAAAAAAAAAAAACTGAAACAAAATAAACAAAACAATCTGGCAAAGAGGAAAATAAAAATTCAAAAATCACAAAAAAAAAAAATAATCAGCGCAAAAAAAAAATAAAAAAGAAACGAATGAAGAAAACAAAATTCCGGCAAAACGGAAATAAAAGCTTATTAAAGCCAACATACAAACAGCCAAGTTAAAAGGACCAAGAACAGCATAACGAAAGAGATAGCCAATCGACAGCAGAGCAGTGCAGAACAGACGGAAAGAGTAAAAGCAAAAGAAGAGTTAAAAAACAAATACTAAATCAAACATTACACCCAGCAGAAAAGTGAAATGGCTTTAAAAAAAAAGAACGTCAAACCAAAAGGGGCCAGTGTAAAAAATGTGGCAAATATACGTATGCAAAGAAAATGGTGCAAACAAAATAACAACAACAACAACTAAAAAAGACGAATAAAAAAAATTGTTCAAAATGCAAGGCAGAGGAGCGCTTATTTTTTTCCTTCTTTATTTATTTCCCCTTTTCCATATACTATACATATTTTTAGAGTATAAAGCAAATGCCAGACTAAAGTAAATATCAAGAAGAAAGCGGACAGAGCTCTAGAAGAGCTTTACGAGAGGAGGAAGAAGCAGCAGCAGCAGCAGTGAAAGGAAGCCAGGCATAAAGTAGACAAACGTGGGTGCCTTCGCCCAATGGCTGACGATTTGGCGCCATCGTTGGGGCTGCTGCCAGTGCCGCTGCCGCTGCCGCTACTGCTCTCGCATCCTTTTTGCTATATTAAACGTAGCAATGACACCCATGGGTGCACCTGCCCACACCGACCCCCGTCCAGGGCCTTGGCAACACCAGTTGCCTGAGGCAAGCTTTTCTCCTCTCACAGACTGAGTGTGTTGACTATGCTAGACAACTAAATATATACACCTAGTTATTTGTTATTTGTTGGCAGTTGAAAATGTATGTGTGTTTGTGTGTGTGTGTGTGTATGCAGGCAAACAAAATGAAATATCAAGGGAATTAAAGACATTGTAAGGATTTTGCAACGAATACCAACGGGTCTACTTTGGCTATGCCTCTGTGCTCTTTTGCTCTTTGAATGGTTAGGCTGGGTGCTCTCGAGGCTTCACTGTCTACCGATTCGGTCTCTTTGTGAAGGCAGCTTAAATTCATGAATACTTGTTCGGATTTGCGCTTTGGAATTGAAATCAAGTTATTCTTACAAATATCTTTTTGTGATTCTTTTTTCTGCGCCCCGAGTGTTGATTGCTGAATGAGAATAATATTAGACTCGCAAAAATGTGTAGAAAAAAAAAACTCAGACATTGTCTAGGAAACTATAAAAAATATAATCCTTTCAAATTGGTTATTTATTTTGTATTTCTGTCATAAGAGACTAGTAATTTTATTAAAGCTTTCAAAAGTTATTAGAGATTATATCTAAACAGTTTTGGCAAAAGCCTTCTAATTTTATTTGAAAATTCCTATAAAAATTGTCTGGATTTATTTGTTATATATCTATATCTATATCTATATCTATATCTATATCTATATCTATATCTATATCTATATAAATATCTATATCTATATCTATATCTATATCTATATCTATATCTATATCTATATCTATATCTATATCTATATCTATATCTATATCTATATCTATATCTATATCTATATCTATATCTATATCTATATCTATATCTATATCTATATCTATATCTATATCTATATCTATATCTATATCTATATCTATATCTATATCTATATCTATATCTATATCTATATCTATATCTATATCTATATCTATATCTATATCTATATCTATATCTATATCTATATCTATATCTATATCTATATCTATATCTATATCTATATATCTAAGACAATATCCGTGGCTCTCTAAATTTAGAAAAAGCTAGGATTATTTCAGATTTTTTTTTGTTGTTAAATGATGCAGAGGCCAGAAGGGTTTCAATTTTGATTTACGAATAGGAACATTTAAGAAGTAGGGACGACCTCAGTAATAATGGTCTTTAATTAGGGAAATGTATGTATATAAATTTAACCTTTTTTAAAGTCCACTCCACCTTAATTTTGCTATTTTAATTTGTTGGCTGTCAACTAGTTTTCAGGCATTAGAATCTATTAATCCATATGCTCATTTACAGGCAACCCAACCCAACCCTAATCCCTGAACCTAAACACACACACACACTCACACACATGTTTAGCTCACCTAAAACTTAATCCCAAGTAAAGTGCTTCTGTTCTGTGTAATATGAGCGAGTAAAATTTATAGCCCAAAGGCAGAAATACACACACAAAACACGCTTGGTTGGAGGGGGTGCGGCGACGAGTGCTTTGTAGGATAAGCCAAAGGATACATGTGAATACACTCTCTCTCTCTCCTCCTTCACCCCTCTCGTTTTACAACAATGCGGAATTATACACACACACACACACACGCAGAGAGAAAGATTCCCTTGCACTCGAGTGCTTTATGTGATGACACATAAGCAAAAGAAAGTCGAAAAGTAAGTAGGGGGTGGAAAGAGATAGAGGGGGCTGGGAGAAGTAAAAAAGCAAAGCATATGGAAAAGTTTAGTTTAGCAGGGTAAAGAATATCAAACGTCAAACGTTTTAAGTTCCCTCCGCTCCTTATCCTCATTTGAATTGTGCCGAGTTATTTTTCCTCAAGCAGCCAGCGGGTGTTTTTGAGATTCTTTTCTCTTTGCTTTCTTCCTTCGGTTCTTGCTTTCTTTTTTAATGATTACGACGCACACTTTGAAATTGAAGCGTGTTACATTTTCCGAATGATTTGGATAAAAAAAAGGATGAATATATTCAAAGCTATGATGCCGCTCAATATCAAATTGGGCGTTTCTAACCCTTTTCTTTTTCCGATTTGGCAACCAAACCATGTCATCAAGTTAGTTCAAGAAGTGCCACGTCCAAACGGTAATCGTAATCTCAGCAATGAGAAATGCCCACTCAAGTGCTCATAAAAAAACCAACTATACCGGGGAAAATTCTTATCAAGTGTATACATAAGTACTTGGGTGTGTGTTAGTGTGGTTCAGGAAATGCGCTCACAACATTTAGCTGAAAGTTGTTATCGAACCTGTTATCTTATCAGTAACTGAGAAAACACTCACCGTCAGAGACAAATGTTAGAAATGCATTTGACCCAGACGCTCTCATGTCCCAAGCTCTGCCCGGAGTTCAAAACAACGAGGACATTGACTGCAGTTTATAGAGCATGACACTTGCGGCTGGCCACTCCTCTCACTCGCGCACATCACCTCTGGCTGCGTCCCTGTGAAGTGCCGCCCCTTTTACACCCAGTCTCTGACTCTCTGGCCATATAATATGGCGTATAGTCAATAAAACAAATATGACAGGCAAACGGGCTTTATGGCCAGAATAGCAGGGACTGACGGGGCCACAGCACTGAAGCAAATGCGGTAAGTGTAATGATAATAAAAGTTTATGACACCAACTCACGATGTCGAGCAAGCCAGGGTAATGTCAATGTGAACATGTCTTCCCATCAAATGAAACTCATACAATACTGCAAATTGACCCCTACAGTCTTGCTCTCTGCCAATGGATGGCAGCAAAAGACTAAAGACTCGGAATTGAAAGCTAACCGAGAGAAGACATGGAGAGTTTCCACTTACAAGTGGATATAAGTAGAATCTTAATAAAAAAAAAAAAGAGTAATGAAAGGCTTTTTGCTTGTTCTACAAATCTTTTCTTGAGCTAACATAGTGTGGCCATATTGTAAATAATGTGACCAGATTGTCAATAATTATAAAAACATAAAAATTAATTGCCTACAAACCAATTAATCTTATTTACAGACTCGGAGAAAGAAAAGAGGAAAGTGGACTCTTTGAATTTGAAGTAAACCTAGGAATCTGTCAGAATCATATAACATTTTTTTAGGAACTTCATAAATTAATATATCTTTTCACTGGGCCCTGAGATCCTATAGTACTTTCAATTCTTATCGGTTTGAATTTTGTAATTTTGAAATTGTGTAAATCGATTTTAAAGCTCTGTTGGTTGTCCGATAAAAAACTCCTTTTAATGCCTGGCAAATATTATAATATATCGAGCTTCTGTGTTGAAAATGAAAGCCCCCCAAATCAAATCTTTATCACAATGCCAACAACAAAAAAAAAAAAAAACTTATCAAAGTTCAATCGATATTGCCTCAGTAAACTTAAATATCCAACCAGACAGCCTTTGACTTTTGTTAAGAAATTAAATTTAAATCAAATATTTATATAGCCCGAGTAAATACTGGAAAATGAAAGAGAACTTTGCTGTTCATTAAGAACACAAACCACTTGGTCAGAGTGAATTAATCATGGACTGACAGAAATACTCAGATAAGCCAAACAATGCCAACCAATTGTGAGAAGGTGAGGGTGAATCGCGACGAGGCCAGGTGAGTAGATGGGTGACTGTTGACTGATTGTCGACGACACCTGTTATCAGTGTTATCAGTGAAAATTGTGTCACCGGCTTAAGGTGACGCCTTTAAGTTAATGTGGTCTTACCGCACAAATCAACTTTGTGTCCCTCCCAAGGCATTTCCTCAACGAAATTAACCAGTTATTACATTTAATTGTTTTCAACGTATTTTGAGGTTGACCGCAAAACGCAATCAACCAATAAATACAAAGCCAAATCAATAATTGTGGTGCGACTTAATAACTCGGAATCGCATATTAAAATTGACCCATTAGAAGGTAGAGTAATAAATCTGACTGCCCAAAACAACCATATGGATTATAATTGCCAGTCGGCCGCAGTATGAAAGCTGTTTGGAATTTGTAATAACCAAACGAGCTCAAGACTAAATTCTAAGCGATTGGACTTGGACTTGACTGGCTACTAAATAATTCACACACATGCAGACATTCTCGGAGTCTATGAAATAACGGTGTATTTCACAAAATTATAATTGGATAATATGGCTAAACATAAATTCAACTTTGACCTGGGTCAACCGAACAAAGCCAACCAAAGTGGATAGAAAGTTTTATCAGCGAGAATAACAGCAATCCGAAAGTAATCAGGTAGGAGCAAGTTTTATGACCGTTTTAACAGGTGAAGAATGAACAATAAGGATACCGTAAAGCACCACCTTTTCTATTCAATTAAGGCCTTTGCAAATAATCCAAAAAAGAAAAGTTGCCTAGAACAAAACCAGGTTCGAATGAATCGAGCTGAAAGTAGCTGGAAAATTGAATGCTAAATAAAATTGAGAAAAATAATTATTTAATTTTATTTGATTATTTATTTTTCAAGAAAAATATTTATTTCCAAATATCCAATCTCTTAATAAATGAGTGGTTTCTCTCCCATAAAAGCCTGACTAAAATTGCTTTGATTTAAAGATAATAAATCCTCTTCAATGTTTTTATATGAACTCATAATTTAAATTGGTAAAATTGGAACTTAGAAAAGAACAAAGAAAAATTGGTTCATTTCGAATTGATTGAGTTGAAGTGTGACCATAAAGTAAATTAATATTTATTCAAATTTCTGGCACGCAAAATTTCAATTTTCCTGATATTTCAATTCACTCCAACTTTCTCCAACCAACTTGCTCTCCTGTTAAGTTTGGTATTCGAAATAGTAATCGTATATGATTTGATTTAACTAAATTAATGAGCTTATGGCTTTGCTTAAATCAAGAACTATATAACAAGTGAACTGGACTAAACTGAAGCAAACACGCATAATCAACACATTAGCTATTGTCGGGGTATTTTGAGAGGCTCAACCTGAAAATGTAGATCTGTAAGTTGGGCTTAGAGTTTTTTATGGTCACCAAGCATAAAGCAACTTCAAAAGGATTTCAAACATTAAAGCGCAAACTCTACATTGTCTACGCTCATAGATTGGAGTCTTGACTCTTTACTTTACTCCAAGTCATTTTAGGCGAAGAGGAACTGACACGGCACACAAGAGTTGCAGTTACAATTGGCCTCAGTGATTGTGTGTGTGTGTGTGTCGTCATGTGGAGGTCAATGACAAGCCTAAGACTTTTGAAAAGAAGGGGTTTGGTTTTCTCTGCAAGAGGTAATGCATACACAAGACAAGGGAGCCAACCGGGAAGGTTGATGATAGCCGGGGGAGAAAGGGGTAGCCAGCAAGCAACGAAGCATGCATACTAAGCAAAAGGCGGTAAGTCGTCGGGTTGGGCAGCAGGGTTGGGAATCCAACGGACTGTGGACAGACAACGGCAGCTATGTGTGACCACTAGGCAGTGGTTCTGGACTGCGGCCAGTCAAGCAGGCAGGCAGCCAGGCCAGCAGGCAGGCAGGCTGCTACTAAAGCAAGCAGAATGCATTCGTGCGTGCGCCAATGATGACGACAATGGCAAGGAACGACGAGCAGCGAACGACGCTGCCAGTTAACAACACGATTTGTTATTGTTGCCTGCCGAGTTGAACCTTAAGCCGAGAGCAACCTGCTGTTGCCTGCTGCTGCTGCTGCTGCTTATGCTGACTCCACAGACTTTCAATGGCCCTCTGCAGCAGCCCCTCTCAGAGTCCCCCACTTGGCCAACTTGGCCGCATGAATTTATTAGGGGGAGACCACCATCACCAGCACCACCAGCACTGTCGCTTCAGCAGCAGCAGCAGCAACAGCCACTCCACTGACTATCATGGCCAGGCACTGCAGCTCCCATGCAGTCAGGTCAGCCAAACAGACAGAACAAGAGACTAACTGGGGGAGACCAAAGAGCTTCTCTGCATGCGCCGCATTCCTCAACAATCGATGGGTAAATAATGACCAACGCAACGCAGCTTAACTCGATCGAGGAAGGCACTGCTTCACTACTTGGCTCTCTGTCTGTCTGACTGTTTGTCCGTTCGTCCAGCCGGTTGCCTCTACGACTGTCTGCCTGGCTGGCTGGCTGGCGGGTTGCCCCAACAGTGTGCATATTTTGTGGCTGTCGTTCTTGTTGTTGTTGTTGTTGTTATTGTAATCACACTCAGCACGCCAGACCATATTTGTGAATTAGTATTTGTGTATCTGTATCTGTGGTAAATGTATCTGTATCTCTCCATCAGTCTGTCTGTGTGATTGCCTGTGTTTCTGTGCATTTATTGTTCTTGTTGATATAAATTTCAACATGCCGAGGTCTCGCTTTGGCCTCCCTCTAGCCGGTCTCCTTTGCTTCACTCTATCGACATATCACTCATTCCAATTCACCCACTTCACTTGCAATGGTCCGAATTCTGTGGTCACTGTTGGGTGTTCTTTGGCTCTTATTGTTGTTATTATCGTTATTAGCAATGCTATTGTTGTTGTGGCAACGGCGGTGGCATATTAACGCCTATTGTTTGGGGTCACACTGGCCAAACACAACCAGCGACCATCCAGCAAGTAACGCCAATGACCAGAGTCTCCCTTCTTTCCGCCTGCCCTGCTCCACATTGGCAACGACAAACCAACACGCCCCCATTATAATTTGAGTTAATTACGTATTTTAGCTATATAAATATTTCATTTATCATTTATGCATGCACCCATTGCAGTCGGCACAATGCTGCAATTCAGCTTGCCCCATGCCACATAGTCAAGCATTTCCCATGCAGGTCGAATACTCAGTTCACTTCACATCAGCTAAGCTCATTGCTGAGTCACTCAGAATTTCAAGCAGAATGCAAACAGAATTTTTGGTCCTACTCAAAGCCCTGCTGCGCCTCCATCTACAGGTTTATTGGATTCCCACACCGGCCAAGGCGAAATAGCATTGTACGCGTAATTGAATATAAATTTATAATGCTCATCGTTTGTGTTTAGTTTCTGATTGAGTATGGGTGACTGCGTGTAAACAAACCAGTGAGTTTACCGGCCGAGACTGTTTGTTTATACAATACAAATTATATTAGATATGTAGCAAATGGCCAGAGGCAAAAACCATCTTGCTCCTCTTCTTCTTGGTATACGGCAGCCTCAGATTAATTCTACAACAACTGAGAGTCGAAAGGATATATTTTTTGTTTCGACTACCCCAACTCTGATGGCATAAACGAAGTAAATCAAATCAATTATAGGAGTTGGACTATTTGATTATCATAATAGGATCCGCCAACTCTCAATTGGGTTGAGTTAAACGAATTCAAAGATGCGAAACATAAAGACAATTCAATAGAATTTAAAAACAAATCTACCGAATCCTTAATACAATTCCACGCTAGGAAGACACATAAGATATTTTTTGGATACCTTAAGATCTGCTAAGTTAAAACCTTCTTTCCAGCTTAGATCTGATTATCCAAATCATTAACTTTTGATAACAACGAGAGTTATGATTGTTCTCATCAATTTCATTTAAAATTTTCCTATTTTAGTTACCATTTCTATTGTGAAAAATTAAATCATTTCTATTCCGAATTGTATACAAAAGTTTAATCAATCCCTCCTTGTTCACTAACTAGGATCTTAATTAATATGAGCAACCAACACAATGTACACATATCCTACATATAAATAGATTTACATGCCAAGAATTCTCAACAAATTGCTAAACGCAAGCACTTTAAATATATTTTATGGTAGAAATATCTTGTACCTAAAATGTATACAACTGCCAGACAATTAACACTCGACTGCCAAGGAACTACTTTTGGTATTCCTGTTGTGGAGTTCCAAGTGCGTAGCAAACACACAGAAGTAAGGAGCCCAAAACCCAACCGACCGCAGAGAGTAAATGCTGCACAAATTGGCAAAATGCAAGGAAGCAATTCCAGCAACAACTACCACACTAATATGATATGCAAATAGTTTCAGAATGTGTGTGTGTTTTCCTTTTTCTGTACTTTTACCATATTCAAGTTCTCAATTTAGTTTAGTTCTGTTACCTGTTGATATGTGCTGGCAGAGGAGCTGCTGCACAAATAGCGACCAGCTGTCGCCAGACTATAATCATTAAACGGTAGCAAAACTTGGCCAGCTCTTTTGGAATATCCCCAGCCTAACGAAGCCATCCTCTTGGCCGTGTATGTTTTGCAAATTAGACCACATTAACGCGCCAGAGAGGCCGACAGAAATATGCCTCACTCGCTTCCATTAGCCAGGCCAAATGCACTTACCTGCAATGAGAGAAACGGAAAGCGAAACAGAGGGTGAGTGAGTGAAAAGAATGAATAGGAGTGGTAAGATAATTATGTAGATTAGCGAAAAGGAAGTTGGTATTTGCTCAAGAAATTAGCAAGACGATTGTATCGTTCCCAGTCCCATTCCAGTGTACTGTTTGGCTTCAGTTATTACCTGGACCCAGCCCAATGCCTCATCCGCGACCAGACCAGACCAGACCATTTCCATGTGTCCATTGTGTGAGTGATGACTGATTGGCAGGTCTTTGTGGCTGGCTGAAATGGTCTACAAGCTCTTGCGAATTGTTTGACTTGGCCGTCCTAATTGAACAAGCTGGGGCATTTCTTAGAGTGCCCAGGGAAGTGTTGCCGTCAGGGCCCAGTTAAAAGTTATTAGAGTGGTCCTAACTTATCAAGGTAAGCTCAAAGAAGAAATAATTAATCCTTGCTATAGGAAATTAAAAACAATTTTTAAAAACAGATTCCTCAACTCAACTGATAACCAAAGCAACTTAGTCTCTTAAGCCCTTAGAGTAAATCGTGGGCTGAAACAAAAAACTTCACATGAAACTCAAATGGCGGCCACAAATCTAAATTACAGCGACCGTACACTAAATCAAATGCGTTGAGAGTCTGGGTGAAAAGAACTCTTAGTGCGAACTTGAAAAGGAAACCCAAGCTGGAATACGGAATACAGAATACCGACCACAACAACAGCAACCATAACAGCTAAGGGACAAGGTATAAATTAACAGCGGCGGTATAAGGCAAAGAAAATGAATTTTAACTTGTAACCCTAGAAGTGTGGCCCTGGCCCACGATAATACAAAAGCCAGCGGTAACAAACAACAGCAACAAATACAACAAAAGACCTAGCCTTAGCTACAGCGAAGACCACGACGACGACGACGACGACCGCATTATAGCGCCCTGGGGGATGATTGCCAACCGCTTTGCTAGCCACCACCCATCATGCCCAACCCGAATCTATGTTTCCCTGACCATGTCTGCGTTTCTGTATCACGACTGCACCTCGTCCAAGCCCCGTCCACCTCTCAAACTATTCAACTGTAGTCAATGGGTGGCAGTTTGAAGGCAATTCTTCTTCTATACTCTAAATCGAATAAGAGTGTACTCTGATTCTTATAAAGAACATGATCAAAATATATTGGAAGCTAAAAAATATAAAAGCTTTGTTCAAAATGTCTGAGAAGCTAACCGGCTTTGGAATCCTTACTTTCTTATGAGAGTATCTAAGTCAACGTTACTTTCAGAATTAAGTCTTAGAGATCCGAATTATTTTTGATAAGCTTAAAGTCAGCACAATGTTTCCAAATGTCGATATAACTCAACAAAATATATAAAAATATTTTAGACTTGAGATTCATAAGGTTCTTGAAGATTCTTGAGGTTCGTAAGGTTTCGCATTCTCCGATAAGTTCTAACCCAAGTTTAATTACTTCCTTTTTTCAATCCCTGAAACATTCCCTATCCAATGCGATATATATTTAGTATTTCAAATATTAAAGTTCTTTAAAAGAAGCTCCTGAGATATTCCTTTATAATTAGCAAATTACTTATCTGGCACAAAAAGAGTGTCTTAATTTTATTATACGAGAACTGAAAACTTTTTTATTGCTTTCTCTTTGCTTCTGTCGGTGTTGTTTTTGTTTGTAATTAGCCATAATTCACTTTTAGACCAAGACAAAGTGAAGCATAAAATATTTACGACTCAAGGTGGAACAACAAAGCGAAAGGGGCAAGCGTGGAGGCATCAATGAATGCGGCAACAGCCGGAAATATGCAATTTGACGCAATTTGCATGCAAGCCAATGGACTTGGAACTGGTCAGTCTCCACAAGTTGGGGTATATAGTATAAGAGTCTCTCTCTCTCTCTCTCTCTCTCTCTCTCTTTAGCACTCTAGGAAGGGGGTAAAGACAAGGACTGAGGACTATTATTATATAGCAAGGGTATTTATTTCTTTGGTATTGGCACGTGGTTACATTAGGTGATGTAATCATTTCCGTTTTAAGATTGAAAGCCGAACGCAAAAATCAATTTCCGTTCTGTTTGGCTACCGCTACCGCTGCTGCTGCTGCTGCTCATAATTTGGTGGTCAAGTTAATTGGAGTTTGGCTAGACTCTGGATTACTGAAGTACATTTGCAGTACCCTGAAAGACTTGTCTGGGTATGCGATTCTGTCTGCCTCATGCTCATGCATATGCAGCACATTTTTGTTGCGTGTGATCTCGTGTCATGCATTAATTATCCGGACCAGCAAGGCGCTGGTTGAGCCGGGGAAAAGGGGCTGGGGAGGGAGGGGGGCTTAAAGAAAACAGAGAAGCAGAAAAAGAAAAACCGGCCTCCTGGAGATGCAAGCTCGACCGGCTCAGCTTCTGGAACGGACCAGGAAGGTGTGGCAAAGTTTCTTGTGCTCTGCCTTCTTTCCACTCCCCTCGACGGCTTCGACTCGTCGTTGAAATGGAAACCTGTCTTGACAGCTACAACAAGCGCAGCTGTAAAATTAAACACTAGGCACAGTTGCTGCCACGGTGCGGTGGGATGGAGTGCCGTGGCCTGGTGGGAAGGTGAAGTGGTCTCTGGCCCGCCAAGATGTTTATCGAGGCGCACGCGCATTTTTCCCCAAGCCCTCCTCCGCCTACTTGACTCTGCCATTGCCCTCGGTTACTCCAACTGAAACCTTTTTTTTACAGTTGCTTGGCATAAACATTTTCTTTTCATTAATTCATAAAGCATATTTTTATTAAGTGGGAACATACATACAATATATTAAGAGGTGGACTAAAGGCAGTCAGCCCAGACTGGGTCTCGTGGCGGCAACTTTACAAAGAAGGAAAATGCAACAGTTAATTTTGACATGGAACGAAGAAAATTACACACAAATTCAAGCATAAAACTAATAGGCTTTATGCGGAGAATTGCCATGCCTAGAATAAAGATTTATTTAAAATTTAACTGCTTTTAAAGTGAATATAATTTATGCGTTTTTGAATGAAGCTTAAAGTCTACAAACACTGGGGGCTTGTTCTTTCCTCTCAGGAATGTTTGAAAGATCTACCAAACCATATCCTCAATAAGAAGTCTACAAAGAATAGATTTTCAAGTTCATAGAATTATACTTTTAATTCCGTATAACCTTTTGGAAAGGCTCATTTGGATTTCTTTAAAATTTCATTAAAATTAATGAAGTATCGAACAATCCTTATTTACGCGAAAACCTTTTATATTTCCGATAAAATATGACCAACTAAAGGATTATATTAGTTTCAATTTTTCTTCTGAGATATGTAGAAACGTCTAGTTTAGAAAAAACCTGTCTTTAGAATCGTAATGATAAAGCTTAGATAGAACAGCCCTGTCTTTAAGAATCCCTTAAATATTTGATTGGTTTATGGTTTTAGGTTCCTCAAAGATCAGTAGATCGATCCATGAAAATGTAAATATTATTTAAATTTCAGGCTAAAGAAAACTCTTGGTTTACTGTTTCAGAATTTTTTGAGTACTTCAGAATATTTATTTCTTCCGTCGCTCAGTATCGACACGAGCCTCTTATCCGTATATATGAGATTTTTTTTTATAAGCGCTCCGTTGGTTTAGTCTCG
>JBAMCM010000678.1:0-11465 GCA_037075145.1 Scaptodrosophila latifasciaeformis | reverse complement strand
TTTCCGCCATTTTGGATCTTTTTACTCATCGGAGTGGTGTGTCTCTCAATTGGCCTCGATTTCTGATTCAAGGAAATGCCTTTTATAGAATATTTTCCGCCATTTTGGATCTTTTTCCTCATCGGAGTGGTGTGTCTCTCAATTGGCCTCGATTTCTGATTCAAGGAAATGCCTTTTATAGAATATTTTCCGCCATTTTGGATCTTTTTCCTCATCGGAGTGGTGTGTCTCTCAATTGGCCTCGATTTCTGATTCAAGGAAATGCCTTTTATAGAATATTTTCCGCCGTTTGGGATATTTTATATCATCGGAGTGGTGTAGCTCTCGATTGGCCTCGATTTCTGATTCAATAAATGCCTTTTATAGAATATTTTCTGCCATTTTGCATCTTTCTCCTCATCGGAGTGGTGTGTCTCTCAATTGGCCTCGATTTCTGATTCAAGGAAATGCCTTTTTTAGAATATTTTCCGCCAATTTGGATCCTTTTTATCATCGAAGTGGTGTAGCTCTCAATTGGCCTCGATTTCTGATTCAAGGAAATGCCTTTTATAGAATATTTTCCGCCATTTTGGATCTTTTTCCTCATCGGAGTGGTGTAGTCTCTCAATTGGCCTCGATTTCTGATTCAAGGAAATGCCTTTTATAGAATATTTTCCGCCATTTTGGATCTTTTTCCTCATCGGAGTGGTGTAGCTCTCAATTGGCCTCGATTTCTGATTCAAAGAAATGCCTTTTATAGAATATTTTCCGCCATTTTGGATCTTTTTCCTCATCGGAGTGGTGTAGTCTCTCAATTGGCCTCGATTTCTGATTCAAGGAAATGCCTTTTATAGAATATTTTCCGCCATTTTGGATCTTTTTCCTCATCGGAGTGGTGTAGTCTCTCAATTGGCCTCGATTTCTGATTCAAAGAAATGCCTTTTATAGAATATTTTCCGCCATTTTGGATCTTTTTCCTCATCGGAGTGGTGTAGCTCTCAATTGGCCTCGATTTCTGATTCAAAGAAATGCCTTTTATAGAATATTTTCCGCCATTTTGGATCTTTTTCCTCATCGGAGTGGTGTGGCTCTCAATTGGCCTCGATTTCTGATTCAAGGAAATGCCTTTTATAGAATATTTTCCGCCATTTTGGATCTTTTTCCTCATCGGAGTGGTGTGGCTCTCAATTGGCCTCGATTTCTGCCATTTTGGATCTTTTTCCTCATCGGAGTGGTGTGTCTCTCAATTGGCCTCGATTTCTGATTCAAAGAAATGCCTTTTATAGAATATTTTCCGCCATTTTGGATCTTTTTCTATCATCGGAGTGGTGTAGCTCTCAATTGGCCTCGATTTCTGATTCAAAGAAATGCCTTTTATAGAATATTTTCCGCCATTTTGGATCTTTTCTATCATCGGAGTGGTGTAGCTCTCAATTGGCCTCGATTTCTGATTCAAAGACCTGCCTTTTATAGAATATTTTCCGCCATTTTGGATCTTTTTTATCATCGGAGTGGTGTGGCTTTCAATTGTATGCCTTTTATAGAATATTTTCCGCCATTTTGGATCTTTTTCCTCATCGGAGTGGTGTGTCTCTCAATTGGCCTCGATTTCTGATTCAAGGAAATGCCTTTTATAGAATATTTTCCGCCATTTTGGATCTTTTTCCTCATCGGAGTGGTGTGGCTCTCAATTGGCCTCGATTTCTGATTCAAAGAACTGCCTTTTATAGAATATTTTCCGCCATTTTGGATCTTTTTCCTCATCGGAGTGGTGTAGCTCTCAATTGGCCTCGATTTCTGATTCAAGGAAATGCCTTTTATAGAATATTTTCCGCCATTTTGGATCTTTTTCCTCATCGGAGTGGTGTGGCTCTCAATTGGCCTCGATTTCTGATTCAAAGACCTGCCTTTTATAGAATATTTTCCGCCATTTTGGATCTTTTTTATCATCGGAGTGGTGTAGCTCTCAATTGGCCTCGATTTCTGATTCAAAGACCTGCCTTTTATAGAATATTTTCCGCCATTTTGGATCTTTTTCATCATCGGAGTGGTGTGGCTTTCAATTGATCCTTTTATAGAATATTTTCCGCCATTTTGGATCTTTTTCCTCATCGGAGTGGTGTGTCTCTCAATTGGCCTCGATTTCTGATTCAAGGAAATGCCTTTTATAGAATATTTTCCGCCATTTTGGATCTTTTTCCTCATCGGAGTGGTGTGGCTCTCAATTGGCCTCGATTTCTGACTCAAAGACCTGCCTTTTATAGAATATTTTCCGCCATTTTGGATCTTTCTCCTCATCGGAGTGGTGTGGCTCTCAATTGGCCTCGATTTCTGATTCAAAGACCTGCCTTTTATAGAATATTTTCCGCCATTTTGGATCTTTTTCCTCATCGGAGTGGTGTGGACTCTCAATTGGCCTCGATTTCTGATTCAAGGAAATGCCTTTTATAGAATATTTTCCGCCATTTTGGATCTTTTTCCTCATCGGAGTGGTGTGGCTCTCAATTGGCCTCGATTTCTGATTCAAAAACCTGCCTTTTATAGAATATTTTCCGCCATTTTGGATCTTTTTCATCATCGGAGTGGTGTAGCTCTCAATTGGCCTCGATTTCTGATTCAAAGACCTGCCTTTTATAGAATATTTTCCGCCATTTTGGATCTTTTTCCTCATCGGAGTGGTGTGGCTCTCAATTGGCCTCGATTTCTGATTCAAAGACCTGCCTTTTATAGAATATTTTCCGCCATTTTGGATCTTTTTCATCATCGGAGTGGTGTAGCTCTCAATTGGCCTCGATTTCTGATTCAAAGACCTGCCTTTTATAGAATATTTTCCGCCATTTTGGATCTTTTTCCTCATCGGAGTGGTGTGGCTCTCAATTGGCCTCGATTTCTGATTCAAGGAAATGCCTTTTATAGAATATTTTCCGCCATTTTGGATCTTTTTCCTCATCGGAGTGGTGTGGCTCTCAATTGGCCTCGATTTCTGACTCAAAGACCTGCCTTTTATAGAATATTTTCCGCCATTTTGGATCTTTTTCCTCATCGGAGTGGTGTGGCTCTCAATTGGCCTCGATTTCTGATTCAAGGAAATGCCTTTTATAGAATATTTTCCGCCATTTTGGATCTTTTTCATCATCGGAGTGGTGTAGCTCTCAATTGGCCTCGATTTCTGACTCAAAGACCTGCCTTTTATAGAATATTTTCCGCCATTTTGGATCTTTTTTATCATCGGAGTGGTGTAGCTCTCAATTGGCCTCGATTTCTGATTCAAGGAAATGGTGTGGCTTTCAATTGGCCTCGATTTCTGATTCAAAGACCTGCCTTTTATAGAATATTTTCCGCCATTTTGGATCTTTTTCCTCATCGGAGTGGTGTAGCTCTCAATTGGCCTCGATTTCTGATTCAAAGACCTGCCTTTTATAGAATATTTTCCGCCATTTTGGATCTTTTTCATCATCGGAGTGGTGTAGCTCTCAATTGGCCTCGATTTCTGATTCAAGGAAATGCCTTTTATAGAATATTTTCCGCCATTTTGGATCTTTTTCCTCATCGGAGTGGTGTGTCTCTCAATTGGCCTCGATTTCTGATTCAAAGAAATGCCTTTTATAGAATATTTTCCGCCATTTTGGATCTTTTTCCTCATCGGAGTGGTGTAGCTCTCAATTGGCCTCGATTTCTGATTCAAAGGCCTGTTATCTATAGAATATTTTCCGCCATTTTGGATCTTTTTCATCATCGGAGTGGTGTAGCTCTCAATTGGCCTCGATTTCTGATTCAAGGAAATGCCTTTTATAGAATATTTTCCGCCATTTTGGATCTTTTTCATCATCGGAGTGGTGTAGCTCTCAATTGGCCTCGATTTCTGACTCAAAGACCTGCCTTTTATAGAATATTTTCCGCCATTTTGGATCTTTTTCATCATCGGAGTGGTGTGTCTCTCAATTGGCCTCGATTTCTGATTCAAAGAAATGCCTTTTATAGAATATTTTCCGCCATTTTGGATCTTTTTTATCATCGGAGTGGTGTAGCTCTCAATTGGCCTCGATTTCTGATTCAAGGAAATGCCTTTTATAGAATATTTTCCGCCATTTTGGATCTTTTTCCTCATCGGAGTGGTGTGTCTCTCAATTGGCCTCGATTTCTGATTCAAGGAAATGCCTTTTATAGAATATTTTCCGCCATTTTGGATCTTTTTCATCATCGGAGTGGTGTAGCTCTCAATTGGCCTCGATTTCTGATTCAAAGACCTGCCTTTTATAGAATATTTTCCGCCATTTTGGATCTTTTTTATCATCGGAGTGGTGTGTCTCTCAATTGGCCTCGATTTCTGATTCAAAGAACTGCCTTTTATAGAATATTTTCCGCCATTTTGGATCTTTTTACTCATCGGAGTGGTGTAGCTCTCAATTGGCCTCGATTTCTGATTCAAGGAAATGCCTTTTATAGAATATTTTCCGCCATTTTGGATCTTTTTCCTCATCGGAGTGGTGTGGCTCTCAATTGGCCTCGATTTCTGATTCAAGGAAATGCCTTTTATAGAATATTTTCCGCCATTTTGGATCTTTTTCCTCATCGGAGTGGTGTGGCTCTCAATTGGCCTCGATTTCTGATTCAAAAGACCTGCCTTTTATAGAATATTTTCCGCCATTTTGGATCTTTTTCCTCATCGGAGTGGTGTAGCTCTCAATTGGCCTCGATTTCTGATTCAAAGACCTGCCTTTTATAGAATATTTTCCGCCATTTTGGATCTTTTTCCTCATCGGAGTGGTGTGGCTCTCAATTGGCCTCGATTTCTGATTCAAAGACCTGCCTTTTATAGAATATTTTCCGCCATTTTGGATCTTTCTACTCATCGGAGTGGTGTGGCTCTCAATTGGCCTCGATTTCTGATTCAAGGAAATGCCTTTTATAGAATATTTTCCGCCATTTTGGATCTTTTTCCTCATCGGAGTGGTGTGTCTCTCAATTGGCCTCGATTTCTGACTCAAAGACCTGCCTTTTATAGAATATTTTCCGCCATTTGGGATCTTTTTTATCATCGGAGTGGTGTATCTCTCAATTGGCCTCGATTTCTGATTCAAAGAAATGCCTTTTATAGAATATTTTCCGCCATTTTGGATCTTTTTCTATCATCGGAGTGGTGTAGCTCTCAATTGGCCTCGATTTCTGATTCAAAGACATGCCTTTTATAGAATATTTTCCGCCATTTTGGATCTTTTTTATCATCGGAGTGGTGTAGCTCTCAATTGGCCTCGATTTCTGATTCAAAGACCTGCCTTTTATAGAATATTTTCCGCCATTTTGGATCTTTTTCATCATCGGAATGGTGTGGCTTTCAATTGTGCCTTTTATAGAATATTTTCCGCCATTTTGGATCTTTTTCCTCATCGGAGTGGTGTGTCTCTCAATTGGCCTCGATTTCTGATTCAAGGAAATGCCTTTTATAGAATATTTTCCGCCATTTTGGATCTTTTTCCTCATCGGAGTGGTGTGGCTCTCAATTGGCCTCGATTTCTGACTCAAAGACCTGCCTTTTATAGAATATTTTCCGCCATTTTGGATCTTTCTCCTCATCGGAGTGGTGTGGCTCTCAATTGGCCTCGATTTCTGATTCAAAGACCTGCCTTTTATAGAATATTTTCCGCCATTTTGGATCTTTTTCCTCATCGGAGTGGTGTGGACTCTCAATTGGCCTCGATTTCTGATTCAAGGAAATGCCTTTTATAGAATATTTTCCGCCATTTTGGATCTTTCTCCTCATCGGAGTGGTGTGACTCTCAATTGGCCTCGATTTCTGATTCAATAAATGCCTTTTATAGAATATTTTCCGCCATTTTGAATCTTTTTTATCATAAGAGTGGTGTAGCTCTCAATTGGCCTCGATTTCTGACTCAAAGACCTGCCTTTTATAGAATATTTTCCGCCATTTTGAATCTTTTTTCTCATCGGAGTGGTGTAGCTCTCAATTGGCCTCGATTTCTGACTCAAAGACCTGCCTTTTATAGAATATTTTCCGCCATTTTGGATCTTTTTCATCATCGGAGTGGTGTAGCTCTCAATTGGCCTCGATTTCTGATTCAAAGACCTGCCTTTTATAGAATATTTTCCGCCATTTTGGATCTTTTTCCTCATCGGAGTGGTGTGTCTCTCAATTGGCCTCGATTTCTGATTCAAAGAACTGCCTTTTATAGAATATTTTCCGCCATTTTGGATCTTTTTCCTCATCGGAGTGGTGTGGCTCTCAATTGGCCTCGATTTCTGATTCAAGGAAATGCCTTTTATAGAATATTTTCCGCCATTTTGGATCTTTTTCCTCATCGGAGTGGTGTGGCTCTCAATTGGCCTCGATTTCTGATTCAAAGACCTGCCTTTTATAGAATATTTTCCGCCATTTTGGATATTTTTCCTCATCGGAGTGGTGTGGTTTTCAATTGGCCTCGATTTCTGATTCAAGGAAATGCCTTTTATAGAATATTTTCCGCCATTTTGGATCTTTTTCCTCATCGGAGTGGTGTGGCTTTCAATTGGCCTCGATTTCTGACTCAAAGACCTGCCTTTTATAGAATATTTTCCGCCATTTTGGATCTTTTTTATCATCGGAGTGGTGTGCCTCTCAATTGGCCTCGATTTCTGATTCAAGGAAATGCCTTTTATAGAATATTTTCCGCCAATTTGGATCTTTTTCATCATCGGAGTGGTGTAGCTCTCAATTGGCACCGATTTCTGACTCAAAGACCTGCCTTTTATAGAATATTTTCCGCCATTTTGGATCTTTTTTATCATCGGAGTGGTGTTGCTCTCAATTGGCCTCGATTGCTGATGCAAGGAAATGGTGTGGCTTTCAATTGGCCTCGATTTCTGATTCAAGGAAATGCCTTTTATAGAATATTTTCCGCCATTTGGGATCTTTTTCCTCATCGGAGTGGTGTGTCTCTCAATTGGCCTCGATTTCTGACTCAAAGACCTGTCTTTTATAGAATATTTTCCGCCATTTTGAATCTTTTTCCTCATCGGAGTGGTGTAGATCTCAATTGGCCTCGATTTCTGATTCAAAGGCCTGTTATTTATAGAATATTTTCCGCCAATTTGGATGTTTTCATAATCGGAGTGGTGTAGCTCTCAATTGGCCTCGATTTCTGATTCAAGAAAATGCCTTTTATAGAGTATTTTCCGCCAATGTGGATCTTTTTCATCAATGGAGTGGTGTAGCTTTCAATTGGCCTCGATTTTTGACTCAAAGACCTGTCTTTTATAGAATATTTTCCGCCATTTTGGATCTTTTTTATCATCGGAGTGGTGTGTCTCTCAATTGGCCTCGATTTCTGATTCAAAGACCTGCCTCTTATGGCATATTTCCCGCCATTTTGAATCTTTTTTAACATCGGAGTGGTGTGGCTTTCAATTGGCCTCGATTTCTGATTCAAGGAAATGCCTTTTATAGAATATTTTCCGCCATTTGGGATCTTTTTCCTCATCGAAGTGCTGTGTCTCTCAATTGGCCTCGATTTCTGATTCAAGGAAATGCCTTTTATAGAATATTTTCCGCCAATTTGGATCCTTTTCATCATCGGCGTGGTGTAGCTCTCAATTATCCTCGATTTTTGACTCAAAGACCTGTCTTTTATAGAATATTTTCCGCCATTTTGGATCTCTTTTATCATCGGAGTGGTGTGTCTCTCAATTGGCCTCGATTTCTGATCCAGAGACCTGCCTTTTATAGAATATTTTCCGCCATTTTGGATTTTTTTTATCATCGGAGTGGTGTAGATCCAATCGCCTACGGTTTCAGAATCACAGACCTGCCTCTTATAGAATATTTTCCGCCATTTTGAATCTTTTTTAACATCGGAGTGGTGTGGCTTTCAATTGGCCTCGATTTCTGATTCAAGGAAATACCTTTTATAGAATATTTTCCGCCATTTGGGATCTTTCTGCTCAACGGAGTGGTGTGGTTTTCAATTGGCCTCGATTTCTGACTAAAAGACCTGCCTTTTATAGAATATTTTCCGCCATTTTGGATCTTTCGCCTCATCGGAGTGGTGTGGCTTTCAATTGGCCTCGATTTCTGATTCAAAGACCTGCCTTTCAAGGCATGTTTTCCGCCATTTTGGATATTTTTCCTCATCGGAGTAGTGTGGATTTCAATTGGCCTCGATTTCTGATTCAAAGACCTGTCTTTTATGGCATATTTTCCACCATTTTGGATCTTTCTCCTCATCGGAGTATTTCGGAATCAAAGACCTGCCTTTAATGACATATTTTCCGATATTTTGAATCTTTTTTATCATCGGAGTTATGTAGCTCTCAATTGGCCCCGATTTCTGGCTCAAAGTCCTGCCTCTTATAGAATATTTTCCGCCAATTGGCCACGATTTCTGATACAAGGAAATGCCCTTTTATATAATATTTTCCGCCATTTTGAATTTTTTTCCTCATCGGAGTGGTGTAGCTCTCAATTGGCCTCGATTTCTGACTCAAAGACCTGCCTTTTATAGAATATTTTCCGCCATTTTGCATATTTTTCCTCATCGGAGTGGTGTGGTTTTCAATTGACCTCGATTTCTGATTCGAGGAAATACCTTTTATAGAATATATTCCGCCATTTTGCATATTTTTCCTCATCGGAGTGGTGTGGCTTTCAATTGGCCTCGATTTCTGACTCAAAGACCTGCCATTTATGGAATATTTTCCGGCATTTTGAATCTTTCTCCTCATCGGAGTGGTGTGGCTTTCAATTGGCCTTGATTTCTGACTCAAAGACCTGCTTTTTATAGAATATTTTCCGCCATTTTGGATCTTTTTCCTCATCGGAGTGGTGTGTCTCTCATTTTTCCTCAATTTCTGATTCAAAGGCATGCCTTTTATTGAATATACAATATGTGGGATTGGTGTTTGGCTGTTTACCCAAATCCCACTAGTACGAAACAGCTGATGGATAGACAACGACGACAACGATGACAACGACGACAATGACGACAACGACGATAACAAGAACAACGAGCATAAGAAGAGTAACGGTTAGAGATGATAAAGGTGGCGAATAGGCGAGGTGGCGAATTCCCAAAGACGGTGATCAACGAGATGCAAGAGCGCAACGCTGCGAGAGCGAAGTGCTGTACGACGGCAGAGAGTTGGAATTCGAGGAATAAAGACGACGGTGAAGACGTAGCCGCGAGGCGACGATGACTATACATTCTTTATATTATTCGCTTTAAAATACTAATAAAGTTTAAACTATTATAATAAAACCCCACATTTTGGGCGCTCGTCCGGGATAGAGCAAATGTGAACGGGATAAAACAAACGTGAACGGAATAGGACAAATGTGAACGGGATAAAACAAACGTGAACGGAATAGAGCAAATGTAAACGGTATTGAACATAAGTGAACAAAATTGATGACATTAAACAGAAGTTGAAGGTGTAACGAAAATAATACAGTCGAAATTTTTTTTTTACTACAATGTCGTGTTTAAATAATTTCATAAGTGGTAGCTTACGCTCAAGCAAGAAAAGGAATATTGCTTCACTGCATAAGTTTGTGTTCGAGAATAAAGGAGACAGAAATAGTCGTCAAAGATTACGGGAATTTGCCGGTTTCGATTTTGCCGAAAACGACCACAGATATAGTGCAAAGAGGGAATACGCAGTTAATAATCTGACGCAGGCTGACCTTGTTTCAATATGCAATGTGCTCGGCATAGGGTACAAAAACGAAGACCTACATGTACACATTTTTCGGAATTTGAAGATGAACAGCTTACTGGCGTCACCCGAAGTCGACGAAGACGAAACAGACGACGAAACAGACGATGAAACAGACGTTGAAAAAAACGTTGAAGCAGAAAACGTTATGTTCCAGACGCCGAACGGAGAGATGAATACCAGACGCAACGTTCTTACAGAAAACGACAGAATGTCGACGCCACGCTTTGCGATCAGTTTTCGCGACGTAGAAGAGAGCATACGCAGTTATGATGGCACTAACACTATTCCAGTCGAAGTATGGATAGAAGAATATGAAGAACAGGCGACGCTCATGTATTGGAATGACTTCCAGAAGTTTTTGTTCGCAAAAAAAGCGCTAAAGGGAATTGCAAAACTGTTTGTGTTGAGCGAGAGAGGTTTAAATTCGTGGAATTCTCTCAAATTAGCATTGCTATCCGAATTTAAGTCGAGTGTAAGCAGCAAGCTAATTCACGAGCAACTCGCGCGAACGAAACGTGGTAACAACGAGTGTGTTTTTGAGTACTTTTATGGAATGAAAGATATTGCTTCTCGAAGTAAAATTGAAGATGACGCTTTCATACAGTATTTAATTGACGGCATCGATGAAAAAAGTGTAAACAAAACAATATTATATGGTGCAAAAAATATGAGTCAATTTAAAGACAAACTAAAGTGTTTCGGAACAATGATTGCAAAGGAAAATCAGAGTGAGAAAGACAAGTCAAAGCGCAACGAGAACAGTGTGAAAGAAATAGACAGAAAAAATCAGATTCTATTCAAAGACACGAAAAAGGAAGTGAAATGCTACAACTGTGGTGAAAAAGGCCATGTGGTGAATAATTGTCAGAATAAAGAGAAAGACAGAAAGTGTTACAAATGTAATCAGTATGGACATATTTCTAAGGAGTGCGCAAAAATTGACAAAAATGTTTTCAATACGAGTACCCAGAGTTTGATTTCTAAAAATGATTTGACCAGCAAAGAAGTTTATATCGCAAATAAGAAGTGTACGCCGTTATACGATACGGGCAGTAAGTTCAATATCATACGGGAAGATTTTTATTATGATATTGGCAAGCCTAAGCTGGAGAGCTGCAATGTTGTCCTAGTTGGATTCGGTGGTGACCGCGAATCTAA
Source organism: Scaptodrosophila latifasciaeformis (assembly GCA_037075145.1). Taxonomy (NCBI): domain Eukaryota; kingdom Metazoa; phylum Arthropoda; class Insecta; order Diptera; family Drosophilidae; genus Scaptodrosophila; species Scaptodrosophila latifasciaeformis. The sequence continues at coordinate 620 of JBAMCM010000678.1, read as the reverse complement.
TAAAATAAAACCAATTGGACAGTTTAAACAAACAATTCTGATTGATGAAGAGGATTATGTGTTGGATTTTTGTGTAGTACCAATCAAATTCCTTGATATGAAATTAATTATCGGAGAACAATTATGTTTGCACGCAGAGATTGTTTTTAATTGTCATGGCTTGCAAGTGCGAAAAAATAAGATCAATGACGAACAAAATATTCTAAATATTTGTGTTGAAGTGGACAATGAGTTATTTGACATTAACGACGATGCGAGCGAATATGCTAAGAAAGAGGTGAGTGAGCTAATTTCAAGCTATGAACCAGTCTAAACAAAAACAACAAATGTAGAAATGCGTATTGTGCTAAATGTCACGTCCACGTAGACTAGCTTTTTCGGAAACGCGTATTGTTGATGAACAGATTGAGGAGTGGCTTGAGAATAACATAATTGAAGAGTCAACATCCGAGTTTACAAGTCCCATAATACTCGTAAAAAAGCGCGATGGTTCTGCAAGGTTGTGTTTAGATTATCGTAGAATTAACAAGGTAATTGTAAAGGACCATTTCCCATTACCGCTCATCGAGGATCAGTTGGATCGTCTGCAAGATGCAAATATATTCAGTACAATCGATTTG